>RCUC01015816.1:0-53879 GCA_003697995.1 Taxidea taxus jeffersonii
TTTTTTTTTTTTTTTAGTAAAAGGAGAGATGGGGGAAAATGCACTCCTCATCAGCCAGAATCCCAAAAAGAAAAATCCCCCCCAAATGAATTCATCATCACCTGGAAGCCCTGATTCAATGATGAATCCGGATTGTTGCTTGACTTCTGAGTAGTATGCACGTAAAATCACAGGGCTCTAGTATTTCAGCTTCCTCTACATCTAGTCCTCTGCCCAGTCAGGCTGATGGAGAAGAATCTTTGGGAACAAGCCTTTAGTTCAGACTATGTCTAGCACAGCACTGAAGATCCCATAAGCTGACAATAAATAATAAAAACATATCATAAGCACCTATAAAAGTTATATGGCCTGACCTCAATGCAATGCAAGATATGACTCCTATAATCAGGACCTAACTGGCCATTTTTAGGACATGAGTTCCCTGCCATCAATCCTGCCTCCACTACTGTGGTTTGATCTGTGCAGCCGAGAAGAAAGTTGGTAAATGACAGGATATTTGTCTCTAAATATTGGAGAAGAAACCATAAAAGAAAGAGCTGGAAATTATTCAGTGTGGCCAGTGGGGCAAGAAAGAGATTATAGAGCTTAAATTGTGTTTTTCTAAGCATCAGGCTCACTACATCATTAATGAAAACAGCATGTAACAAAAGGTGAATCAGAGGGCATCCTCGAGACTCATCATTAAAATAATTTCACTACCTTGTATTTGGAAGGCAAGTTAGTCAGGGACAGAAGGCTACAAGAGGCCTTATAAGATGAGTCCCCAGAATTGGGGGACAAGGTCAGGCAGTGTCACTCTGACTGGGATAATAAGAATTGAAAACGGAATAGATGGGGTTAGCCATCTGTGGAAATCTTTTCAGAAGCAACCAACCCTAAGAGATGACTTGAAAATCTGTTGCTAATGAAATGAAAGCAAGTCCCTAAAATTTCCTCGGGAAGATGCCAATCAAAATGTCACACATTTAGGATCTGCCGTGATCTCAGAACTGTTAATGAGAACGGGAGTCAATCTGCGCTGGAATCCTACACTTACTGGCTGAGTGACCTTGGGCAAGTTCTGTGACCTCTCTGAGACTCAGTTTCTTCATCCGCTTTATAGTAAAGGCCAATACCTACCTGATAGAACTGAGGCATTATATGAAAACTATCATTTGAAAATGCTTTGTAAATTACAAGTGCCCTAAAATATTAGTTTGATGATGATGATGAAGGAAGTGACAAAATGAATAGGCATGGGCTACAGACAAAGGAGAACCACAGTATACATTCTTTTCACCAGTTGTAATTGGGCCTCCCTCCCTGGATCAGGAATATTTCAGGACACTTCTGTCCCCTGCCAATCTCCTTTAAACCCTCTCAGCCACAATCCCCAGTGACTTATTGTCCAAAGTCCCACTCATTCCAGAGTCATTCTTTCCCCCTAGGAACAAATATCTTCCTTGACTTTGCCAAGGCCTCCCCTCTTCTACTTTCTTTCTCCTCTTTCCTCCTTTTTTCCATTCCCACAATTTTCCTTTTGCTTATTACTCCCCTAAAATACATATGAATATAAAATAAGTCAAGTCAAAAATATGTGCCTTTGATTAGGTCAATAATCTTATAGCCTTTGCTCTAAAGTCTCCTCATCCCCCGGTGGGGTAGGAATCATGCCAGTTCATTTATTTTGTTCGGGATTTATGATGCTACAGTCCCAAGAGATTACCAAGTCTCTATATAATGTGATACTTTATCAAGTGATTCTGTGATTGATTTCAAGTGTAGGCATGTCTTCTACTCATGCTTATACCCTAACCAGTTCTTTTGTAAGTCCTGCTCTAGAACTGTTGACATGTCAAGACAGTGTTCTCCATTGGCTATGCACTGTCAGTAAACAGAATTCCCTTTGCTTGTTTTTGGAAAACTCTTGACATAGGGTTCTGCACTGGAAAGAGCATTACACCAAGAAATCAGGGGAACTAGGTTTAAGTTATCAGGATACCATTAACCACCTCTGTGATCTTGGACAGATCCCATTAATTGTTGAACCTGTTTTCTCATCTGTAAAACTGGGATGATCACTGCTTCCCTGCTTGTCTTACAGAACTATTACAAGGATTTTACAGCATCTTACACTTGTGCCTCTCATGGCATTTTTTGCATTCGCTACACTGTGCTTCAATTTCTTTTACTTATCTATGTCCTCCACTGGCGTAGCAGTTTCCTGAGGGCAGGACCCACTCACTGTATCCCCAGAACATGGCAAAAGCCATGCACATGGTAATTTCTCAGTGATATCTGTTGAGAGAATGAGCACATGAATGAATGAGGTAATAACTGTGAAAGTGCTCTGTGAATATAAAAACATATTCAATATTATTTCAAAATATTCTAGCAAGGCAAGTATTACAGACATTTGCATACCCATTTTGCAGATGGAGAAGTATACCCAGAGGGAAGAAAATCCAAGGTGATAAAATGAGTTCATCAAGGAGAAAGGAAGAGCACCCATCTCTTGACACCTTGTCCAACTCATTTGCCACTGTAGTGCACTGTCTTTAATGTTGCTATCGGTATTGTTATTCTTATTGGTTGAAGTTTTCAGGTATCTTACTCTGGGCCATGTGGGATGAGGCTGCGGTAGTGCCCAATTTGGCCTGGGCCTTTCAGAGACACTATCAAGTATAAAGAGTAGTTGGTTATATATAAGTCCCATTCTGTAGCTTTCCAAAAAAAATCAGTTTGATCATAAAGGAATCCATTAGGCCAGGAAAGGTAGTACAAGAGGACACAACTTGTGAACAGAGTCCGGCTCAGTAAGAAATGGATACCAAATAACTCATGTTAAAAATATTTGCAGGAGTGACTATTTGAAGATAATAAGACAATTGACAGGATGCCAGGCTCTTCCAAAGCTCTTTAAACCACCTTTTTTTTCCTTAGGAAACCAAGTAACTTGCCTTTATTTTATTAAGAAACTGTTACCCTCAGATTTTTTCCTCACAGCCAGAATGGATGCTAAAGGAGCAGCAATCACCTTTATGAAACAAGTGTAGGACAGCTTTCAGGAGCCCTGCAATTGCAATGTGCTGTCTCAATCAATTTCATTGAAATAGCAGCAGCTGCAGAGGCGTTGTTGCCATAGAAACACAATAAGCATAGCTTATAGAAGTGGACAACAGGACCTAAGCACCCCACGCACTTCTATGTGAAGATGGTTCAGAGCATAATTATGCCAGCTCATGCCACACACAAATACCCGTTTTAATACACACAGTACAATCCCTGAAACCGTCTGTAAGGTTCCCTTTAGGGACTATGTTATAGCAAATATACTGAGTAACCAAACCTCCACGTGCTCCATGAAGACCCTGTGTTGGATTCAGTTCCGTAGTTGAACAGGTCAGCTTTTCCGCTACCCTCTGCATCCTCTTGCCCTGAGGAGGCCCCCATCCAGACTCTCACAACAACCCCTTAGGTGGTCCCTCTGATCTATTTTTGAATCACCTAGAACTCTTCCTTTCCACTGTTCCCAGAGTGATATTTCTAAAATTCCAGTATTTGACCATGTTACTATCCTAGGAATACTCTCCAGTCGTTCCCCATACCCTCAGCTGTGGTTCCAAAAATGTGTTCTGGGACTCAAATGCTTCTGAGCATTTACCATGTATTCGCTTGTATTGAGAGCTCTGAGAACGGTACTATAGGAAATCTGATTTGTTTAAGCCCAGTATTTCCATACTTGTTCAACCATAGAACCTTTCTTCATATGACCTTTAGCAACATGTCTGGAGCACTGACAGACCAGTTTATCAGTCTCTTTGGCATCAAAGCCGTGTACCACTTTCCAAAAAAAAAAGTGGCTGGGTAAGATGTCAGTAGCTGATTCCTTTCTTAGACCCATATTCTTTTTCAATTACAAGTTTCCTAGAAAACCTAAAGTTCTTAAATTTTTTAGCTTGTGTACTTGAATTTTTATTAATTAACTTTATTTTATGGGGAACTTTTAGATTCACAGCAAAATTAAGTGGTAAAGACAGATAGTTCCTATATACCCTTGCCCCCACGTATGCATAACCTCCCTCCTATATCTCACACCAGTGTGGTACAGTACATTTGTTACAACTGATGAACCTGCACTGACACATCATTATCACCCAGAGTCTGTGGTTTACATTAGAGCTCACTCTTGAGTAGACCTTAAATTTTCACTATGAATTAAAGTTCCTTGTCAGTTTCCAACCTCTCTTGGGATTCTTCTTTTATTTAAAATAGGGGCACTGAGAAATCTATTTTAAGAAACAGGTTTTCAAGATTCAATGAAGGTCTTTTATGAAGAATTTTACAGTACCAGGAACTTGTCCATACATCATTGTCTTGCGGAATCCGTTATTTTCATTAGTAACACTTCCCACAGAGCTGAAGACTAATCCTTTCCTACCATCAAGAGCATGAAACCAAGGTACAGTACACAAAGAGAAGAGATGCATGCTGAATTTTGAAGAAGGGTGTTAGAAGTCTGCCGATTGAGAAGTGGAGGAACGGCATTTGCTATGAAGTGAATTAGGTTCCCCCCAAATTCATGTGTTGAAGCTCTAACCCTTCATGGGACTATATTGGAAATAGGGTCTTTAAGGAGGTGATGAAGGTTAAATAAGGTCGTAAGAATGGAGCCCTGATCCAATAGAACTGGCACGCTAATAAGAAGAGGAAGAGACACCAGCACACTCTCCCACAAGAAGAGATTCCTCACCAGAACCCAACCATGCTGGCACCATGACCTCAAACTTACGGCTTCCAGAAACTGTGGGAAATACATTTCTGTTGTTCAAGCCACCCAGTCTGTGATTTTTCATGACATCCCAAGCACACTATTACAGCATTCAAGCAGAGGGAAGAGCCTTTGCAAAGGTAAAGCATCATAAGAGTTTGCGAAGAGTAGTGGGTGATGAGGCCGGACTGTGAGCCCTTTATATCATGCTAAGGGTTTTCAAAAACACTAGCCCTATAGGATTCAGTCTAGTGTGTGTTCTTTTCAGCAGTAGTTATGGAGTTTCAGGAAAAATTTATAAGAAAAACCAGTCAGGAAGTGGGGTTGGAGCCAGTAAAAGTTCCAGGAACTCATTCTCTTTTATTAAGTTTCTTTTTAAAATTCCAGTTAGTTAACATACCCTGTTATATAAGTTTCAGGAATACCATATAGTGACTGAACCCTTCCCTACATCACAAGTGCCCCCCTTAATCCCCATCACCTATTTCCCCTTTTCCCTTCCCCACTCTGGTAACCCTCAGTTGGTTCTCTAGAGTTAAAAGACTTTTTCTTGATTTCTTTGTCTCTCCCTGTCATTCTCTCTTATTCTCTCTCTCTCCTTTGCTCATTTGTTTTGTTTCCACATATGAATGAATTCATATGGTATTTGTCTTTCTCTGACTCACTTATTTCACTTAGCCTATACCCTCTAGATCCATCCATATTGTTACAAATGGTAAGATTTCATTCTTTTTTATGGCTGAATAATATTTCATTGTGCATATGTACCACATCCTCTTTACCCATTCTTCAGTTGCTGGGCACTTGGGCTGCTTCCATATCTTGGCTATTGTAAATAAGGCCACTATAAACATAGAAGTACATGTATCCCTTTGAATGTTTTTGTATCCTTTTGGTAAACACCCAGTAGTGCAATTGCTGGACCATAGGGTAGTTCTATTTTTATCTTTTTGAGGAAACTCCCTGCTGTTTTCCATGGCAGCTGCACCAGTTTACATTCCTACCAACAGTGCACCAGCGCTCCTTTTTCTCCATATCCTCAAAAACACTTGTTGTTCAGGAACTGATTCTGCAGTTTTTAAAAAAAAAAAAAAACAACTGCAAGATGGATAAAGAACGACTTGCTTTTTAGGAGTGGAATCTTCAGGGCCCACATAATCTCTGAACTGAATTATCATAAAAACTTCCTGTTTTCCCCATATTCAGTCTTGTCCCCTCCCACATCTGACAACCCATTTTGTTCTCTTGCAGCTAGTGCTGTAAATCAATGGTTCTCAAAATCGAGTATGCATCAGAATTGCCTGGAGGGCTTGTTAAAACATTGATCGCTGGACCCACTCCCACAGGCTCCATATCAGCAGGTCTCAGGTTGGGAGAACCTGAGAACCTGCACTTCTAAAAGCTCCCAGGTGATGTTTTTGCTGTCAAGACTTTGAATCATACTTTGAAAACCACTGATGGACAGCTCTGATTTAGTCACCTGCTAAAAACTCCTCAAAATCTTCTTAGTGCCTTAGAATAAAGTCCTTCATCTGGCTACTGAGGTTCTAGATTATCCAGCCCTTACTCTTTTCTTCTGCTTCATATCTCATCCCTTCCCTTGATGAACTGCTTGATGGTCTCTATTCTTGCTTTTTGCTTAATGCTTCTATGAGTTCTGTCTGGAACTCTCAATAGAAGCCTTTCTTCATCCAATTACTCCCTGTTTATTTTTTAATTTTTTTAAGATTTTTTTTATTCATTTGACAGAGAGAGATCACAAGTAGGCAGGGAGGCAGGCAGAGAGAGAGGAGGAAGCAGGCTCCCCACCCAGCAGAGAGCCCGATGTGGGACTTGATCCCAGGACCCCAAGATCATGACCTGAGCTGAAGGCAGAGGCTTAACCACTGAGCCACCCAGGTGCCCCACTCCCTATTTATTTTTAAAAACTTAACGTACCTATAGCCTTCATGAATCCTCCTCTCAACAGCTAATCTGCAAGAGATGCCTTTTATCTGTGCTGCTAGAGCGTCCCATACTAGCACCTGATGTACTTACCATGCGGTAGTTAGCATATCTATTTGCATGTTTGTTCTTTCCTTGAGAACATGAGCATGTTGAAGGACAGGATCTTGTATTTCATTCATTTATCTGTTTTCCCAGTGCCTAGCATGGTGCCTCCACATAGGGGAAATTCAGTTAGAGCAGGATAAGCAAGAAAACAAATAAGTACATAGGCTCTGGCCTGGGTAAAGACCACAAGCCACTGCACTGATTTATCTCCTCAACGACCAGTGAGGTAGGTACTAGTAGAATTCCCATTGTACAGATGAGGAAACTGAGTCTCAGAAGTTAAGTAGTCTGCCCAAAGTCACACAGTTAGTGGAGCCATGACTGGAATCCACATACGTCTGACTCTGAAGTTTGCTCTTTTAACCACTATCCTATACATAATGTCTAAATGTCTACATAAGAACACAAACATCCTGTGAGCTGCACCTATGTAGGAAGTAGAACACGCTATTCCAGACGTACATATGAGATGGCACTACTGCTACGCAGCCCTTGCAACGGATCTGAGAAATGCTCCTTTCTATTATCCTTTCGTGTGGTGTTTGGGCAATGTGTGCCCATCCGTGAGACACCACAGCAAATAAAGGGGAAGAGACTCAGCTTACCCTTCTAGGACATCAAAATCCAATAAACACACACACATACACACACAGTAAAAATCTCTCTCATAGTTTCTCTTGGTCAAAATTAAAGCCTTGATGAGAATTATAGGTAGTTTTTCCCCAGAGGTTTGTATGTTGCATTCAGAGAAACCCAGTTTGTGGATACACTGCTGCTTGTGTTTGTAAACACCAAATATATAAATGTGGGTATGAATTTAATCCATCACTTAGCTAGGCTTGGGGTGGGAAATAAGTTAACCAGAGATCTGGCTCCTTGATGCAGTTAAAGTATTTCAGCTGTAGCTTTTTCTAGCCCCTGGATATGTACGTGCATTTTCAGCAATGCTGAAACAAAGCTATTTTAGGAAATAAATTTTATGGATAGCATTAAGGACTATAACACAAACCTAAGACCCCATACCTGAGGAATCCACGAACTTCTTTTTTCTTATGAGCTATTTAATGAGGAGTAGGGAAGTACCTCTCTTGCCACCCTCCCAGTGCCACCTAATCAAGTTATGAAGCCAAGTCAGCAATGGAGGTGAAGGTAAGGAGACCGGGGAGGCCAAACTCTTGGTCTGCCCACATTGTGTTTTTCAGTATTGCCCCTCACAAGTAAATAGCAACAGAATTCCAAAACACATGAGGTAGGAAGCAGGTGGCACTAAAACCCTCATTATAGCAAGCACTGCATCAGTGTGGTTCCGGTTTCCACTCCCTCACCTGGCTTTGGTCTGTGAGAAGGTATTCATCTGGGCAGCAGAAAGAGGTGAGATCCATACATACATGCACACACACGCACACACACAAACCCTTAGGACAGCTCTCCAGAAGCCTACTTTGGGACAGAATTTGTGATGTGTTTTAGGCTTAGCATTTTAGGAATGAAAGTGGAGGAAGAGAGATTGTGCAGAGGGAAGAGCTGAACAGCAGGTCCAGCAAAGCCTCAGCCAACCCTAGAGGTGGAGCCCTGGAGTGAATGCTGCCTGACAAGGGTACCTCCAGTTGGCCTACAATGGCCAGGCTCTCATACGCTCACCCTGTTCAGTCATCAGATGTGGGCCCCCAGAGAAAAGCATCATCATGGGTGAGGTGGCTCAGATGAAGCAGGCCCAGGAGGGGCTGGCAGCTGGGGCCTGTCTGTCTACTGCACTCCCAGCAGCTGGGCAATAAGTCCTTCCTTGAAGGAGGACTTAGGCTGAGCATCTCTGTGTCCAGTGGAGTCCACCCTTCTGCTACTGGGACCCACTTCACATGACTGAGGAGGATCTCCCCCAACCATCTGGGGCTTTTTTCTTGAGGAGAAACCCGAAAAAGTCAGTGGAGCCAACCACAGCACTTGCCACTGCACTTAAGCTCTGACTTGCAACTGATACTCATTTTGTTTTCTCCATTATTCAATCTAGATTCCTCTCATTGCCAGCTACCACACATACTGGTCTAGGTGGCTTCCCTGATGGTGTAAACTTGACCGGCATCCTTGAGTGATCTGAGCCCTGGTCACCATACCTTTCTCAGGCTGAGACTGCTGCACTTGTACACTGAGAGTTACAATTGGTATGTGGGATATCAAGAGATGATCAAGTTGATCACCTGTATTCCATAAGGATTCATCCTGTTGCCATTGTGTAACAATCCTACCTCTTCCTGCTGATTGAGTAGGGTCTTCTGCCAAGATGGTGACTCCTTTTGGCTCTCATGGCCCAAGAACACAAGGAGCCCCACATGCTCTACTGCTAGTTGTAGCTTGTAATCCAGTGTTACCTCTAATGTGTCCCCTGGTAAAAGTGTGCTTCCTTTGGTGACAAGGACCTCTAATCTAATTCTGATGAGCCCACAGTTCCAGGGACAAGAAGCAGGGAGTACCAGTTAGTGGGGACACTCCTACTTTTCTATTATTTCCCAGACCACATTTTCATCCTGTTGGGTCACAGAACCATATATAAGTCTTTGATTTTATTAATATACCACATCCTAGAACAGGGGACCCCATACTTTCAGAGTATTGTCTTCAAGGTGGCCCTCCATCTGTGTCTTCAGTAGGCCTACCAGCATTCTGTCAAGACTGGTGATTTGTGGGTCATGCAATACGGGAAGCAACGAGTGGAACTCATGGTTTGGGCCCTACTCCCATACTCCTTTCCTAAGTACGTTTTTTGGGGTGCCATTTTCTGATGATACTTGGGATCCTGTTTTAAAGGATTCTTTTATGAGCCTCTAGATAATGGTGTTGGCTGAGGCCCTACAGGCCAAAAAAGGCCAAATTTGTACCTATCTAGTTCTGAGAATAAACCACTGGACCTTCCAGGATGAAAGGGGACCAGTTTGCCACAGCCATGGCCAAATGATATTCTCAAGGAATGGTTCCATATTGGAAGCTCAGTGTTGGCCTCTATTGTTGGCCAGGTGGACATTTGACACCAGCAGAAGCTAGATAATTCTTGATGAATGGAAGCCCATGCTGTTAGGTCCATGTATAGCCTCATTTTGTGCTTCTATGTGTCCACATGCCAGTTTTGGAGTGGCTGACATCAAAAGCTAGCTGATCAAAAGCAACTGATCAATTTATTTTAAAGATTTTATTTATTTATTTGTTAGAGAGAGAGAGAGAGAGCGAGCACAGGCAGACAGAGTGGCAGGCAGAGGCGGAGGGAGAAGCAGGCTCCCCGAGGAGCAAGGAGCCCGATGTGGGACTCGATCCCAGGACGCTGGGATCATGACCTGAGCTGAAGGCAGCCGCTTAACCAACTGAGCCACCCAGGCGTCCCTGATCAATTCATTTTGTCACTTTGTTCAGTGTCTCTTTCATAATAGATACTTCCTGGTATATGTTAAAATATGAAACCAAGACCTTCACACATTGTGCCCACTCAAATATGTCTATTCACATGGCTCTGCTCCAGTGTTCTTCTCCCAGACCTTTCCATCTTTTTTCTTTTTGGGTCCCTACCAGCCAGACAAGCCATTTGCCACTGCTCTATAATATATTCTAATGTCTGACCACTTCTCCTTCCACAAAAGAGGGACAGTGAGGTGTACTGCCTGAAATTCCACCCAGTGGGAGAATTTTCCCTCACTGTTGTCTTTCCTGGTCACCCCTGAAATTATAATGCAGCTGCCTTCCGTGTTTTGGTTTACACTCGTCTACCAAGCTGACCCATCTTTAAACGAAGCTAGATATTTTTCAAAATTCGCGCATCAGTTGATCATATGGGCTCCTAATATGGCATGGCTGAGGGAGAGGTAATGGTACAAATGTGGTAGGTGACACTGGTATCTGGGCTACCATTATGCTGTTTGCTGGTACTCTCTGTTTCTCCTTGCACTTGATCTCAGAAGTAGCACTTCCCTTTTACGGTAGGTTGTTTCTGGTCTCAGCAGATCTTGTGACCAATAGATCTGATAGACCCCAACTCATAATGGAAAATTCCACATGTATGGTCACTTGGTCTCCTAGGGTCACATAATCTGTCTTTGCCAGTGTTCAGTACCATAACAAGAGTTTTTTTTCAAGAGGTGTTTAACTCTCCATGTATAGCCAGAACTCCACAGGCTCATGTTGTAATTCCCCCCACTAATCTTTCCACAAACTCCACATAACATCCCTCCCTCCCAACTGATATCTATAAAACCATGTGGTTTGCATAACCTTAAGACTCAAGCATCAGGGCTGCTACAGATATATTTCCTGCTCTGTGCCCCATTCAAACCTGATAGCTTTGCTTTTCAGCTGGTATATGGGCTGGAGCAGTATTGCAATATATGAAATATACTGCCTGAGGAACCCAAGATGGCCTACCGAACACAGGGCTTCCTTCTTCATGATAGACAGAACAAATGCAAAAGTGTGTCTTTTCCCTTGAAGACAAGGTCCCAGCATGCTCCTGATAGCTGGACCCTTGAAAATTATACCGATCCGGCAGACTCCTGAATGTTTTAGTATTTATCCCCTGCCCCTTAGAGTGGCCTGCATGTGTCTTGTCAAAGTCTCCATCATGCTAACCATCTCATGCTACTGTGGCCTAATTAGCATGAAGTCATTGATTTAAGGATCGATGTGATATTCTGCAGGATGTACAGGCTGTCCAGATCTCTTCAGTCTACCTTATATCAAAGAGTCAGAGATGTTACATGATATAAGGGCAAAACTGTAAATGTATATTGATTTTCACCCTTGAGAATGTGAACTGATTTTGATCCTCTTTGACTGGGATAGAAAAGAATTTGCCAAAAGTGTGACCAGGTGTCATGTACCTGAGACCATATTAATCCATTCTTTTTTTAATATTAATCCATTCTAACAAGCATATCTGGCACTGTGGTTGTGATTTCACTTACCACTTGCTTGAGTTTATGGCCATCTATGGTCATCATCCAGGATTGATTCTTTTTTCACAAGGATCAGACTGGTGAATTAAACGGGGATGTAATGGTATCTACAACCTCTGCATCCTTCACATCCTTTTTGGTGGTACAAATTTCTGCCAGGATATAATAATTGGTTTGAATTTAATCTCTTCATCTGGGGTGGGGGTAGGAACAGCTTTTACCCTGCATGCCAAGGACCTAGTGTGTGGATTGTTTTGGCTTCCAATCCAGTTATACATGCCAATCCAATGATATATTTGGGACCAGGGAAAGGACCATTGGGTGGGTTTATGGACCTAGTAGACACACACAGTAAGCAAATTCTAGCCAGAGCTCTGTCTATTATCTAGTCTCTAAGAAGACTCATGACTTTTGGGTTATATTTTGTTTCCCAGAGCTGAGTCACATAGCCACTTCTGACTATAAGAGAGGCTAAATTGTCAATCCAAACAAAATCTGAGTTCTGTAAGTAAGGAAGAAGTGAAGAATGGATTTTGAGTACATAACTGAAGAGCTGTGTCTGTGAAAGCAATGCCTATTGCACCTAAGACATTTCTTACTTGAGGCTTACAGAGTCAGTCTAGAAGAATGACAACAGTGTTCAGTATTATTCCATTTACGGTAATGTTCACAAAATACTGAGGTCTCAAAAATATAGTGGGTTCACAAAATATGTTAAGGCCATACTGTCAGAATAAGTGCCCACATGACTTTGAACAATAATCTGTTTCCACCTTTCCAACTTTCCCGAATTACATTTTTCTCAAATTAATATGAATTGTTAAAAACATTTTGTGTTTTGTCCTATCTAGTCTTGGATTATATCCTTCCTGTTTTTTTGATAATCAAATTACCTCTTTTGTGATGTAAGCTATAATAGCTGGGGATTAGATCACAATTAATTTGCTTGATATCCTCATTTGAAAAAATCAGTTTGTCAGATAGATGTAGGATCAGAATTTAACCCTTAAGAGTAAAAAGTGGAGAATGATGCACTCCTTAACCAAAGTGTCTGATTGTCAGATGAGTCCAAAAGAAGACTAAAATGTTCTCTACTTTGACTTTATCTATATATTTTAAATCATCTCTACCTTGTCCACAGAATAAATACTGTCTTCTCTATATTATTCAACTCATCCCAAGTTTCCTAATGAATGTGAGGTCTTCGTGTTACTCTTTCAGCTTATTAACCATTTGGCCAACCCTTTTCCACTGGAGAGAAACCTCCTCCACCATTCTTTCTCATTTCTCTCATATGTATCTACTTAGACCCACTGAGTTTTCCTCTTGCCCTATGAAAAGGGTTGTCAAGCATTCTGATCCTCGGACACTTGACAGATTGCTTGGTGTATTAGACAAACAAAAGCTTTACATTACAAGGGATAAAAAGGGAAGGTATGAATAAGCTGTTACCTTTGTCTGCCTTCAGCATGGAGTATCTACAAAACAATCAGATATTTAATATGCCCAAGATCAAACTACTCTTAGCACTTTCACTGTGTACTTACTTAGCTAAAAGAATTTCTAGTTCTTTCTTAGCATGGAGTTTTAGAACCAGAGAACAACTTTATTCTGGCCTAGATATCCCTTGTGCACCAGTAAGGAAAGCAGGAACAGAGAAAAAAATGCATCCCATCACACTGACATCACTCCCTGCCCTGAATTGATTTTTGAAGTTTGATAGGTATAATGAACTCCAGATGTATGATAGTTAAATTATAGCAGACTTGTACCATGTAGTTATAATCATCCTACATCTAAGTGCCACTTTAAAGTTACAAAAGACCTTCTGTTATCCATTACCTCTTTTAATTTTACTTGAACTCTAGTGATGATACCTGAACATGGTAGTCATTAGCACTGATCGCAAATGTTGAAGCGCTCTCTCCTTGGCATTTGGAAAGACTGCACTGCCCTCACCTCTTGAAGTTAGGTGTAGTCATAGAGCTTGTTTGGGCCAATGAGATGTGAGCAGATGTATCACTCCCAGGTAGACGTTTTTACAGCCTGTCCATGCTTTGACACACTCTTTTCCCTCTTTCAGAGCAACCACTCTCTATCTCTGTCTCTAGCTCTCTCGTTCATTCTCTTGCTTTTTCTTAGTCACTCACAGACACACATCACATATGTTTCTTTCTACACCTCTACTTCATTCTTTTCTGCTTACTTAACCATTTCCATATGGGCGAGCATGCCTGCCTCCAGCAAATGGCAGCTTGGGCCCCAAGTCTACATGATCAGATTTCCAGAGAAAAGAAACTGATTGTCTAAGCTTGAGACAGGTTTTCATTCCTGGAACATTCAGCTGTGGCCAGAGCACAGGGTCATATGGGAAGTAGGCTGCTTACTTTATGCTATCAGTAAGGCAGATTCTCTTAAGAGAAGGGGAGAGGCATAGTCCAAACCAAAGATAGTAGGCTTTCAAAACAGGAAATAACTCAGGTGTTCTGACTTATCATTCAGGTTTTTGTCCACCATACTACCTGCTGTAGCTTCTAACTTTTGTATTTGAAAGGAATTATTGGGCCTTAACTCTATATGAACTCATGCAATAATAATACTTTTTATAACAGGATGCTACTATACTTTGTAAAAATAGGTATGTACAGCTACATAAAAATAAACTGATATCTGACAGTATATATTCATTCTTCCTTGGATAACAAATCACAACCTTCTTAGATTTACAACTGTAGAATATTCATTTTAAGTGCTCCTTTCTCTTGTCTTTTCCCAATGTTTCTGTATTAGAAGATCTGTTTCTGTCCTAAATCCATCTAAAGAAAACTTGTCTTTGATTTCTTCTTCAACTTTCATAGTTTATATGTATTTTCTACCCAGATAGTTTTGGCTCAATTTATATTTTCCTTAAGTTAACATTAACTCTAGCAGTTAGTAGTCCCTAAAGAATTTGTAATAGCATTAAGATAAACTTAGTAACTTGTTTTCCCCAAATTAATAAATATATTATTTTTACGACTCCTCTGGTGTTATTGTTACTACATGTGTAGTGTTTACAAGCTCAATGTGCAAAAACTCCATTTCCTCTGAAGGATTTTTATGTAATTTGGGTAAGCTACTATATACCAAATGAGCAGTGGCAACTTAGTCATGGTTTTGTGAATCGAACTTCCCCTCCTAGGATTAGTTTATCCAAGGGACAGGAGATAATTCTATGCTTTGTAAAGAAGTAAGAGATTCAGCTTCCTCATTCACTCTTTCCCACCTTACCTATCATACGTATTTCTGTACCTGACTACGGTGTAAAGTATTTTTATCGCATATTCTCCTTAGCAACCAATAACTGGGCTGTGTTTCCTAAATCCAGAGCTTAAAGTTATCCAGACATTAAGTTAGCCAGATATTAATATCCAGATATTAAGCTGTTAACCTAGAGTTTCTTTTTGAGGCAGCTTGGTGTGGTAGAAAGAACTCACTACAGGATTAAGAAACCTGGATCCTAGTCCAAGCTTTGTTCCTTTATTAATAGTGACCAACCTTCTACAAGCCATTCAGACTCAGAGCTTTTATTTCTTCATTTGGAAAGGATGTGTAATAATGCTGTTCGGACATTTCTCAGGCCCACTGAAAGTTCAAAGGAGATGCATGTGGGAACTGTTTTTTGGAAACTGAGACACAATATACAAATATACCTTTATTATATTCCATAGGAGTCTATCTCTTAAAAAAGCCTTCAGAATCAACATTCAAAGAGAATACTTAAGAATACTCTTAAATAAAAAGATAAGCGATCCCTGACTTAGCAGCCTCTGAGTCATAAATGATTCATATATGCAGTTTACCACAGTTACCCCAACTGTTGCTGTCAATGTAAAAACAACTGGAACTTTTAGACAAGCCGTAGGTTTGCAAGTGGAAGGGAAGATGCTGTTTAATAAAGCAATCAGTCTAAGAAGAGACCCAATAAGAGATTCATAGTCACACCCTGCAGCTGATGACTGAATCCTAAGTTTCATACACCTTCTCGAATTTTTCACTGTAAGAAGTCCTACCAGTTATAGGCTCCATTGCACTAATAGGCTTCTTTGAAAATGTGAAAACTTCCTCTTAATCCCTGCTTTGTAAGGCTGGAGATTTTGGGTTGAGATGAGGAAAAAGGTAGTTTTGTGTCCTGCAGTACTTTGTGGGAGTATTACCCTGGCTGGCTTTCCCTAGTGGAGGACTAGGGCAGCCTTGGGCTATATTAGACTCCAAGCACAAGGAACAGGAGGCAACAAATCAAAACCACGATGAGATGCCACCTCACACCTGTCAGAATGGCTAAAATTAACAATGCAAGAAAAAACAGGTGTTGGCGAGGAGGCGGAGAATAGGGAACACTTCTGCACTGTTGGTGCGAAAGCAAACTGAAGTGAAGCCACTCTGGAAAACAGCACGGAGGTTCCTCAGAAAGTTAAAAATAGAGCTACCCTACAACCCAGCAATTGCACTACCAGGTATTTACCCAAAGACACAAAAGTGCAGATTCGAAGGGATATGTGCACCCTGATGTCTATAGCAGCATTATCAACAATAGCCAAACTATGGAGAGACTCCAAATGCCCATTGACTGATAAATGGATAAAGAAGATGTGGCATGCACGTGTGCACACACACGCACACACACACACACAGGAATATTACTCAGCCATCAAAAAGAATGAGATCTTGCTATTTGCAATGATGTGGATAGGGCTAGAGAGTATTATGCTAAGTGAAATAAGTCAGTCAGAGAATAACAAATACCATAGGATTTCACTCATATATGGAATTTAAGAAACAAAACAGATGAATATAGGGGAAGAGAAAAAAAGAGAGAGAGAAGCAAACCGTAAGAGACTCTTAACTACAGAGAAGAAACAGGGTTGGTAGAGGGAGGTGGGTGGGCACTAAGGAGCGCACTTGTTATGATGAGCACTAGGTGTTATATTTAAGGGATGAAAAACTAAATGTTATTCCTGAAACCAATATTATACTATATGTTAACTAACTAAAATGCAAGTGAAAATTTAAAACAAAAAAGAACAGGAAGCAAGAGGTGAGAGAATCGTAAATATAAATTTCATTTATCAAAGCAAAACACCTATTGATAGCTCTGTCACCTGAAATGGAGGAAACAGTCCTCTCCACTGTCTGCTTTGCTGCTTTTTCTTCCTGATCATCTTCTTCCTCTTTTTCCTCTTCTTTTTTCCCTTCCCCTTCTCCTTCTTTCAACACACAAGCCCTGTGTTAAGGCTACAGGGAGTACATGGTTCCTAATATCTAGGAGCTTCCTTGCCCCAATCCTACATTTCAGGAACACAACTCTCAGAATCCAGAGCTCAGACCGGTGGCTTTAGATCTAGAGTTCTGGGGAGATACAGATAGATGAAATAGGGGAGGAACATACTGGAGACATCTAAGGTATCAATGATTCTCATAGTAGTCTTTAAACTGTACCTATCATTATACAGGCTCTTTGTGTAGATGATAGAGTTCGTCATTATTTAGCAAATATTTAGTAAATGCCACCCACATGCTAGATGCTGGAAATATGGTAGTGAACAAAAACATAAAAATCCCTGTACTTTTTGGTGCGTACTTTCTAGTGAAGGAAAATGAATAATACATAAGAATAATCAATACAGGTTTTTTTGTATTTTAGAGAGTGGTAAGTGCTAAGGATAAAACATAAATCAGTAAGGGAGTTAAGAAATAATGGAGGATGGGTGGCAGGGAAACCCTCACCCAAGAGTGAAGGAGGATATGGGATCTGAGAAATGATGGTGCTTATAGCAAGACCTCTGGACTTTAAATGGGAGGGGAAGGCATTCTTTGGAAGGTGTTGAGCATAAGAGTGGATATGATCTGGCTTATATTTTAGCAGGATCACTGTTAATTAGTGCCACATCATTTGCGTAAAAATACAATGGGTGTCATAATTTTCTCCTGCAGTTTAACCATGATGATTAGAAATAAAGTATTAAATACAACAAGGCCAAGGCCTTGCTACAAAGTAACCGGAATTACTTTTGAAAGGTTTTGAGCATAATGGTAATAGAAGAGAAACCCAATACTTAAGAAGGACATGCTGGTGTGGGGGCTAAAGTCAAAGGTACTAGTTTGGCCGCTATGACAATAGACCATATGTAAGGTGGTACTGACCCTGTGATTACTGCTACAAGTAAGGCTTCAGGGCATTCGCCATTCAGGCCCGTCTTCATGTATGCATCAGGTCTTGCTGTCACCCTTTCCTGTAAAGCTTTCCTTTCAGCTCTAAATAATTCCTAAAAGGAATGACTGTCAGGAATCCAGGTAGGAGCTACATATTGTCATGTAGAGATCATAGTTTCTAAAGTGACATTATCTGAAAAACCACACAGCCATTCATTACTCAGAGCCTGAGAATTCTTTCTATAGCTGAAATGCTAAAAAAAGAACATACCTGAAATATATGAACCAAACAAAGATGTCCTTGCAGAGAAGTTTGAAAAATAAGTGCAAAAATAACGGTAGGGTTGTCTGCCTGTATTTCAGTCAATGTGCCTTATCGCTCTTGTGGGTCCATTGAGGAAGTGAGTCCATGAGCAGATCCTAAAAAGATTTATATGGTGAACTATTCACTTCCATTTTAGAATATACCAACATCTGTAATTTTATAGGTGAGAAATTTGGGAAAAACAATAAATGAAAATATTAAGGTATGAGTTCACAAAATATAATAATTCATAGAACTAACAAATGCTTTGCTGTGCATAATAGCTGTACAAGTTGACCCTATTTACTTTCTTTAAGGAAGTCTTATAAATTATATCATTAGATATAGACAACACAGTGATTTACCATTTTCAAAGTCAAGTCTGATTCAGATAAATGCTAAGATGCAATGAAATGATACATGGGAAATATCAATTATATAGAGGGAAATCTAAGAGTATTTTTCATTAATTTGTTTTCTACATACCTAAAATCAGTACTGGACTCAGAAAGCATGGGAAAGATACTGATATTAATTTGACACTGAGATGTTAGGGCAAAGTAAGTATAAAGGAGATCTCTATTCGTGTCACAGGAAATTGCTCCTTATGTGAAAGGACCTTTTGTCTCTGGCCATTGGTTAAAATCAAGCTGGTGCTGTTCAGTGCTGTATAGGGTTTGCTAGACACTGGCCATATGATTTTCTTGTACAAGAATTTGAATGCACCTAATATTCCTTAGAAAACAGAGGCTCCTGGGTGGCTCAGTCAGTTGAGTGTCTGACTCTTGGTTTCAGCTCAGGTCATGAACTCAGGGTGGTGAGGTCAGCCTCTCATTGGGCTCTGCACTCAGTGTGGAGTCTTCTGGAGACTATCTTCTTCTCCCTTCCCCTCCTGCTTGTGCGCACATGTACCTGCTTTTTCTAAAATAAATAAATAGATACATACATACATACATACATACAGTCTTTAAAAAGATATATATCCCTAGGGCTTCTGGGCTCTTGATCTTGGCTCAGATCATGACCTCGGGTTCATGGAATCAAGCCCCACAATGGGCCCAATGCCTGGCACAGAGTCTGCTTGAATATCTCTCCCTCTGCCCCTCCCGCTGCTCAAGGAGACATATGCATACTCTCTCTCTGACTCTTTCTCTAAAATAAAGAGATAAAATCTTTTTTAAAAAAAATGTTCCTTAGAATACATTAGCCAGAATCTAGGCTTTGTAATTTTTGTTACATGGAGGTTTCTACTAGGTATGGGGTAGGGAGGTCGAGGGTGATAAACGATAAAAACTGAGTGTTCTATTTTTTACTTGTGGATTAATTGGGTTGAACCTGTTTCAATGTAGACTGATTTAAAAAAAAAGGATAATTCACTCAGAAGTGAGTCAGTCAGAAGCACTTTGCGACAGGCAACCCTTCTGTATACAAAAGTAGCAAAAGAAGGGGCACCTGGGTGGCTCAGTGGGATAAAGCCTCTGCCTTCGGCTCAGGTCATGCTCTCAGGGTCCTGGGATCGAGCCCCACATCGGGTTCTCTGCTCAGCAGGGAGCCTGCTTCTCCCTCTCTCTCTGCCTGTCTCTCTGCCTACTTGTGATCTCTGTCTGTCAAATAAGTAAATAAAATCTTTTAAAAAAATTTTAAAAAGTAGCAAAAGAGCCAGGGAAAATGGACTAATATTGGGTCTGTGCAAGGGCCAGTCCTTCTCTTTATGGATGACTGCCCCCAGAGACCTGAAACCATGGCTTTCCTGATGATAGGAAAGTGTGAGGGATGGGAAATTCAACAAATGGAGGCTTTTCATAAATGAATGAGCAATGAAATAAAGTAAGCCCGACACAGAACCCTTCTGAGACTTACAGTGCTTAAATTGACCAAGAATTGGCTGAGGGAGAAGGTCAAGGCCACCTTATGTCAAGTAAGTTAGAAAAGAAATTACTGTTCTTTTCTCATATTTATTTTGGTTCCTGAGTTGGCTACTTGATAACTTTAAAGACTCAGCATAATGCTGAGCATTTTGTTTGTTCACGCCACAAATACTTCCCAAGCAACTATTATGTGGCACATACTATA
This sequence comes from Taxidea taxus jeffersonii, assembly GCA_003697995.1. Lineage (NCBI taxonomy): Eukaryota > Metazoa > Chordata > Mammalia > Carnivora > Mustelidae > Taxidea > Taxidea taxus. The sequence goes on from RCUC01015816.1 coordinate 20,303, forward strand.
CTTGGTACGGGTACAAAGCGATGAGCAAAATAGATATGGTCCCTGTACTCATTGAGTTAACAGGATAAGCACATGTTAAGCAAATTAATCTATAGTATATGAATGAATACATACATACGCATTGAGATAGGTGCTCTAATGGAAAATAATTGTGTGCACTATAGGAAAATAACAGGGCTGCTTATGATTGATTGTATGTTGGGGAAGGCTTCTCAGAGGAAGTGACTCATTTCATTTAAAACTCAAAATAACCATAAGTAAAAAGTGTTATTATCCCCATTTTACAAACAGGAAAAAGGGAGATTTTTTAGAAAGTAGCGAAAGTGTCAGCCACTAACTCAGCTAGTAACTGGAAGACAAAGAATCAAGCCAGGTCTGCTGGGTACTGTACCCCGTGCTTCGAACTCCTAGCCTGCACTGAGCGTGAGGCTGACGAACAGGTGCCTGTGGGTTTCCTTGAGCTGCTTCTTCAGGTTTATGTGTGTTCTCGGCAACAGGGCTCTCCGTGCCACCTAACCACTGGCACTGCTTTACCTTCGGACAGCGAGCAGGAGATATGGTATGGTCCCCCAAAATAAAGAGATGACAAGACCTAACCATAAAGCAGTGGTCACAGATATAGTACAAAGCACTCTAAAAGCATCGGATGGGTGTGAAAGCCACTCCCTGTTTTCCATTAAACTGTTTTTTTCTATATAAATCTGTTTTCAAACTGAATTTCAGCTATAGTTACGTAGCTGTGGAAATCTCCCCACCTGTTTCAGAAAATCAGTTCAGGGGGCACCTGGGTGGCTCAGTCATTAAGCAGCTCCCTTCGGTTCAGGTCATGATCCCAGGGTCCTGGGATCGAGCTGGGCATCAGGCTCCCTGCTCATGGGAGGACTGTTTCTCCCTCTCCAGCTTCCCCTGCTTGTGTCCCCTCTCCCACTGTCTCTCTCTCTCTCTCTCTCTCTCTGTCAAATAAATAAATAAAAAAGCTTTAAAAAAAGGAAATCAGTTCAGTATAGTGTCAGGCTAGGCAACTTATAGGACTAGTCTTGTTAATAAGGCACCTAGCTGTCCATAGATCAAGTATTTAATACAAACAACAAGGAGAACAACAGTGTAAAACCAAACTATAGAGAAAAATGAATAGGACAAGAACAAAGATGATTAAAATAACACACAAATCATGAAGAATATCATGAAGAAAAGCAAAAGCTGATTCTTTGAAGGGGGGAAAAAAAGAGACAGCAAGACCTAATGTCAAGTCCAGGAAATATTTCAGGTTTTCTAAGATTTTATTTATTTGTTTGAGAGAGAGAGCACAGGTGGAGGGGCAGGGGGAGAAGGAGAGAATTTCCAGCAGACTCCCCACTGAGTGCCAAAGCTTAACCTGCTGAGCCACCCAGATACCCTAGAAACATTTCTTTATGTTCTTCTTTGTCAAACATGTGGTTTTAGGCTAATTTTCGTGCAGTCTTGGGCTAATTTCATTTCTCCCACCACAAGCAAAAGGTAGCAACACTGTTATTTCACACACTGCTATGGCTTTTCTGTTTGTTTTGAAACAAGATATATTTTCTTACCTTTGCAGTTTCTAATACAATTTAGGCAGTCCCGGTTACATTATTGCTCTGGACCCTAACCCTATGGCGGAGGCTCCATTGTCTCATCTGAATCCACTTACATAACACAATTTCAAGGATAAAATTATTAAGAATTTCAAGACTGCAATCACAGAGCTTCAATCCCCAAGTGTGGGGCCCTTCTGAGCACAGGACCCTGTATAACTGCACTGATAATATGCTCATGAAGCCAGCCCTGGTGGATCAAATGATTGCTCATTACATTGGGACTTCTGCCAATTACACTTTTATAGCTTTAATAGGCAAACATACTGAGCTAATTCCACTGGATGGTACATTCTCAAGAATATACCACTAGAATAAGCCTTCCAGCTACAGGCTACTTGTTTCACTTTTAAAAATGGAGCCATGGCACAATCAAATCAATCAACAAATATGTGAGCTACCACTGTGCTTTGGAGGAAATCAATGAAGGTAGAGATAAACAAGCTTCTTGTCCTCCAAAAGCTCACAGTGGAGTTGGAAAGGTAGTAACAAAGGATGATCAATAGATGTGTATCTGACTTACTTTTCTTAATAGCTGCATAATTTCTCATAATGTGCCACTATTTATTCTAGTATTCCCCTATTGACAAGCAATCATATTATTACCAATTTTATCAGTTAGCTTTTAAAAAATATATCAGCTAGCTTTTGCTGTGTTACTAACCACTCCCAAATTTAGCAGCTTAAACAGCAACATTTATTAATTCCTATGATTCTATGTGTTGGCTGGAAAGTTTTTCTCATCTGGGTCAACTCAGCTCATCTCTGCTGGGTTCCCTCTTGTTTCAATGATATACTGGCAAATTAACAGAAAGCAGGATGTCCAGGATGGCCTCAATCATATCACTGACAGTTGGCAAGCTCTTGGCCATACTGACAGTTGGACATAGTGAAAGGACTGACCAGTACACCTGTCTCTCATCATCTAGCATTCTGGCTAGGTTCATTCACATAGTGGTCTTAAGATTTCAGAAAAGCAAACAATCAAGTTCCAGTGCACAGGCACTTTTGAGGCCTTTGGATCATATTAGCTAATGTCCTATTGGCCAAACAAGTCACATGGTCAACCCAAATGAAAGTGAGAGAGAAATAGAATGTACTTCTTACTGGAAGGAGAAGAATTTTATCACTTTTACAATGTATCACATCAGCTGGGTTTTTTTGATACCAAAGAATATGCTATAATAAATGTATTTATATAAATATGGTGGTTTTATTTCTATAAGATAGATTTCCTAAAGGAATCAACAAACTAAAGGGTATGTGAATTTTTTATTTTATAGGTATTACAAACTTATTTACAGAAAGACTAGTAATTTGTATTTGAACAGCAGTTTATCAAAGTGTTCATTTTCCTGCATCCTCACCAGGAAAAGATGTCATTGTTATTATATTCTTCTGACAATCGAGTGGGTGAAAATATCTCATTGTTGCTTTAATTTGTATTGTCTTGACTACTAGTGTATGGTACATTTCAGAATACAGCCATATGATATACTCATTGAGAGATTATGTATTAAGATGACTGGAGACACGTGAGGAAGAATACTCAAGTGACTGAGACCCAGAACCTACAGATAGTTTAGTTGTTAAGATAAGGCATATATGTAAGTCCAACATTTGGACTTGCTGTGAAATACCATAACAGAAGTACTGAGGGAGTTTTTTTCTGACTGGGAGATCAGGAAGGGTTCCTGAATGAGGCGATACATTGAAGTGTCATTTCTTGAGTCATGGGCTTATTTGATCATGTTTTACATATCAATGTTATCTTCATATCTCTCTTTTGCTTAGGTTATTACAACTAGGAATACAAGAATATAATATATGCAGGGGGGCATGGTTGAACAAAGCTATACATAATGAAAATCTCGCCAGGAAAAAAGTACACATAGATGACAGAGATGGCTAGATATTTCAGTACTATAGGAATTAGTCTTTTGGGATTGGTCCTAGAAAAAACAGTTCTGCCATTTATTTTTATACCAAGTACTGAGAGCTTTATGGTGAAGACGGTAGAAACAAGAACACTTGTTTATAAGTTTATTCTCCTCAACCTTGTGGTTGAGTTGTTCGTGCTAAGTTCAATTATAGTCACAGAGCACCAAACTGTCCAAGGACTAGCTCTGTTAAATTCATAATCCCAGATAGTTAATGAAATATTAGAAAGGCCAGAAGCTAAAAATAAAAAAAAAAAACACTGAAGACAGCCATATCTGAGCATTAGCACAGATGTTTTCAAAGCTTAAAATTGAGCCACTGATATTTGGAATTTCTTCCTATATATCTTAGTAGGGATTAAATACTTTGGATACCCCAAATTTTTTCATGATTCACTGATACACCAAAACAAACAAAACATACACACACAAACAAAAAACACACAAAAAAACTCCACTCACTGCTTAGTTTACACTTTTTCATGTTTAAAAACTATAATAGGGGTGCCTGGGTGGCTCAGTCGTTAAGTGTCTGCCTTTGGCTCAGGTCATGATCCCAGAGTCCTGGGATCAAGCCCCGCATCGGGCTCCCTGCTCGGCGGGAAGCCTGCTTCTGACATTCCCACTCCTCCTGCCTGTGTTCCCTCTCTCACTGTGTCTCTCCCTATCAAATAAATAAAAAAAATCTTTAAAAAAATAAAAACTATAATAAACCTCTTTATTATAGAATCAACTAAAAATCACTCAGTCTCTGCAGAGATAATTTTCATGTGATAAAGGAAATGAAAATGCCAATAGCCTTATCTCCATTCCTTCAGGAAAGTAAACTTAATATAACATTTTAATCTTAAGAAAAGGCACAGATTAAAAGATTATAAAGAAGCCAGTGATAACTTTGGAATAGTTGTAATTTGTTGCCCAAATTAACCAAGAGAACATTCACCAGAATTTGGTCTTCCTCCGTTTCTACTAATTGATTTGGCCATAAAATCTTAAGATCACCAGAGTCCTCTGAGTTCTAAGAAACAAGAAGGCTGCTGTTCAATGTTGGAAATGTATGGCTAAAGAAAATTAAACAAACCAGTCCACAAATATATCCTGAGCACTTACATTATTGACAGTGAAGGGAGTACAAAGAACAGATACATAGCTGTTTTCCCTCATGTTACTCACAATCTAGTTTGGGAGAAAAGATCTATATGTAGAAAGGGGATCAGAATTGACAATATCACATGGTAAGTAACTGGCAAATCTGTAAAATGGACAATATATAATGAAGTGGAAAAAGCTAGAGCCCTAGGTTCTAATCCGATAATTCCCCGAATAGCTATTTGACATTGAGTAAATCACTTCAACTCTCTGGTTGTCAACGTACTAATCTCTAAAAGAAGTTGGATGTCAACTCTGGTTACATATCAGAATCATCTGGGAGATATTTTTAAAATCCCAGTGCCTCTGCCTCAGAGATTCGGTTTAATTATACAGAATTAGGTCCTGGCTACTGATATTTTGAAATATTAGTATTTTGAAATTCTCTCCAAATTTTTCTAATGTATGGCTGATGTTGAGAACCACATAGACCAGATGATCTTTGAGGTCTTTTCTGCTCAAACAGTCCAAACAGAATTCCTATGAATGTCCAGAAGATGGAAAGGTAACTTCCATCCAAGGGTAATGAGAAAGGCTTAATTTGTGTAACTGTGGTGGGTGATTAGAGTCCTAATAGCTAAAATTGAGACCAAAATGGGGATAAGTAGCCACAAGGGAAGAAAAGCATAACAGGAGTTCACATAATATTGTGTAGATCCTTTTTTTCTTGAATAGTGTAATAATATTTGTAAAAATGAGTTAAAGTTCAATCTAAGGATTTTTCACCTTATCCTGTAGACAATGAGGAGCTGTAGGAAGTGCTTCACCAGGGGAGAGGCATGATCCATTTATTTTTGTTTCTCAAGGGGCTGTACAGCCGGCAGAGCCAGCTACGTAATTTCTGGGCCCCTTGTTCAGAACGAAAGAAAACATGCCGTTAATGGCACATACAAAGATATCTTCCTTTTTTCTGCAGCCTCTCCACTTGTCATGGTGTTTTATATTTGCTATTGAATGTCATTATATGTAAGGAAGAGTTAACATTTTAAATTGCTAGCACGAATTGGACCATTCATCTGTATATTACGCCATGCTAGTATGTGTGCAAATACCAGAGCATTTAACATGTATGTAAAATGGCTAACACCACACATTAGTACTTTGTGGCTCATCCCTGGAGGGTTCCTAGAGGTGGCCAGAAGAGAAAAACACAAGTCAGACTCAGCAAGGCTGGACGGAGAAAGAGAGAACACCCTCAGGTCTGGAGCTAGCTGAAGGAGCACTCCTGTGCACTGGGATACTAGCAAGTTGAACACATACCCTCCCAGGTGCCCAGAGGCCTTGTCTCACAGCATGAAGCACACTCATACTCTCATTCAGGCCTGCATGCTGCCGGACTGCCTCCCCTGCCAGCCATTAGACCTATGCACTGTACCCTGGATGGGGGAGTAGTCTGGGCAAGTCCAATTAGGCATCTGCCATGCAACCCATGACAGACAAGTGATTCTCAAAGATCTTTAGATCCCTGCACTGGGCTGTACTTTGTACTTGGACTGGATGTGGATGGGCAAAAGGCTTGCCCTCGCCAAGATGCAGCCTCAGGCTCACCATCTAGCAGCCATGCCATGGCACTGCTAACCTGGGATAGGGACTGCTGACGCTGTGCCCCGCCCGGAGATGCCAGAGGTAATGCACTCCCCCTCTTGCCACACCCGCACCCAGGTGCTCTCTTGCTCAGAGAAGAGAACAGCAGAGCCTAGGGAAAGAGGAGACTAGGCAGGGTCCAGGGTGCCAGAGGGTAAGGGAGCAGATAGCCAGGAACCTTTTCTGAGAGGCTGCAAAAGGCGAAACCTCATGTGAGCCAAGACCCCAAGCCTCTGATCTATGCTCCGCTGTCATCGGACTTAACTTACAAAAACAATTTTAAAGACAAAATCATTTTAAAAATTGAAGACAACAACTGCAGAGCATTTATGAACACGGAGCCCTCTGCAACTGCACTGATCACATGGGTGTGAGACTGGTCCTTGTGGCAGGGATGCGGAGGGTAGATGCATACGATGGGTGGAGTTACAGTTGTGAGGCTGCTGAACAGCTGGAGGGAGCTGACCCTTCATGTTCCTACTTCACACTTGTCACTTAACACTTGCTGCTTCAATCTTCACACTCACAAATATAATGATCTCACAACAGTTTCATCCCATTTACTCACTTCTTATCATTTGCACTATTGGTAGCATATTTATTACTTCTACACGCGTCATAAACTTTATTATATGGTGTTATTACTTTAACTTTAATCAATCAGTTGTCTTTCAATCACACATGAGAAGAAAGGTAAAGCCTACTAGTATTTTATATTTACCTCTTTGTTTGTAGTTCTTGATACTCTTCTTTGTTTTTTTATTGTTTTAAAGACTTTATTATTTATTTGAGAGAGTGTGTGGGCATGAGTGGAGGGAGGGGCAGAGGGAGAGAAAGAAGCAGACTCCCTGCTGATCAGGAAGTCCAACATGCCCAATCCCAGGACATTGAAATCATGACCTGAGCCAAAGGCAGACGCTTAACCAACTCAGCCACCCAGACACCCCTCTTCTTTCTTTTTTTAGATGCTGTTTTCTATTTGATATCATTTCCCTTTAGCTTGGTGAGAATCCTTTAGCATTTCTTATATTACAAGTGAGATGATGAAAATTATATCAGTTTCATTTATCTGAAAATGCCTTTTTTACCCTCACTCTTGAAAAATATTTTTGTTGTATAGAGACAGGCTTTATTTTTATCTCCTTAAGTACTTTAAAGATGCTGCTTCACAGTCTTCTGGTCTATAGTTTCTGATGAGAAGCCACTCTTACCATTGTCCCCCATATGTAATGAGAGACCAGTCTGTAGCTACCTTCAAGATGTTTTCTAATTTTTGGCTCAGTAATTTGATTATGATGTGGCCAATCTTGATTTTTTATGGCTTTGCTTGTTTTTTTAAAAACTATTTGGATCTATAAGTCAATTTTTTCTTATTTGGGAAATTTTTGACCATTACCTTTAATTTTTTCTGCTCTATTACTGCTCTCTTCTACTTCTGGTATTCCAAATACAAGTAAGGTGTATCTTTCAGTTTTATTCCACAAGTCTGTGAGGCTCTTCTCATTTCGTTAATCTTTTTCCTCTATCCCTCAGGTTGGTTAACATCTGTAGTTTTGTCTTCAAGGTCATTCTGCACTCACTAGTCTGAAATCTGGTATTATTCCTTTCAGTGAGTTATTCCATTCAGTTATGCTGCTTTTCACATTTAGAAATTATACTTTTATCCTTTCACTTTATCAGCTAAAATTCTTTAGCTCTTCATCATTAAAGTCATGCTTTCCTTTAATTCTTTAAACACATATTTTAGTTCTTTGGACACTTTTCTAATAACTGCTTTAAAGGCTATCTGTTGAATGCAAGTCTGGACCATTAGTGGGTCAGTTTCTATAGACAATTTTTCCTTGACGGAGTCACATTTTCCTGGGTTTTGTTTTTTTTTTTTTGCATGTCTACTGATTTTTTAAAAAAAATTCTGTTCTGGATATTGTTGATAACACATTTTAAATACTTTAGACCCTTTTATTTTCATCTGGAAAGTGTTTATTTCCTTTATTTTAAAGATTTTAATTTATTTATTTATTAAAAAGAGCTCAGGCAGACAGAGTGGCAGGCAGAGGCAGAGGCAGAGGGAGAACCAGGCTCCCTGCCGAGCAAGGAGCCCGATGTGGGACGCGATCCCAGGACGCTGGGATCATGACCTGAGCCGAAGGCAGCCTCTTAACCAACTGAGCCACCCAGGCATCCCTGTTTATTTCTTTTTAATTACTGACCCATCATCTTAAACTTGTGTTAGTTTAGGCTTACACTTTGGTCAGTAAGATCTATGGAAATTCCACTTTCTTTCCCAAGCTCCTCCTTATTTAGTAGAACTCGACTCCCAAACTTTGTATCCCCTGCAAATTTTGTCAGGGTCTGGTTTATAGTTTTTGTTAAAGTAGATCTTGAGTCAACCATAATGTAGTTCTTAATCTTAAGGCATAGCCTTTCTGATGTCTCAGCTCAGGATGTTACTGAAGTGTTAATTAAAACTTTATACTCTGGTGAGGTCAGACTTCCAATGTTTCCCAGCACCAACTGACCTTTAGTATCTCTCTCTGTTCTCTCTCTTTTTTTAAGATTTTATTTATTTATTTATTTATTTATTTATTTATTTGAGCAGGGGGGCAGAGGAAGGGAGAGAATCCTAAGCAAGCTCCTTGCTCAGCGCAAAGCCCAATGCGGGGCTCGATCTCATGATCCTAAGATCATGACCTGAGCTGAAACCAAGCCTTGGATGCTTAACCGACTGTGCCACCCAGGTGCCCCCTCCCTCTCTGTTCTCTTCTCAGTCTCATAGCAGTTGCTCTCTAGTAAGCATCATGCAGTCTCACCAAGCATTTGTGCAGGTCAGTCAAGAACTAATGGGAGTACTCATGACTCAGATTCCTGGGCAAGCTCCTTCTGTATAGCTCCTTTCTCTCCAGTACCCTGCCCTTGTCTTTTCAGATCCCAGCCTTTTCAGCTTCCTTGAACTCCCATTTCTTTCCTTCTCAGTTCCGTGGGACTACTCTGCTCAGCGTGAATTTCAATCTTCTGCACCATGTTTGAGAAACTGCCCTTGGGCAGAGAGCCATCTGTTGTCCGAAGTCTGAAAACTGTTGCTTTATATATTTTATCCAGTTTTATGGTCGCTTACGGTAGGAAGGCTAATCCAGTACCAGTTATTCCATCATGGTTGGAAATCATATTATTTTTCATTCAATTCCTTTTCTACTGGTGGCTGTTGGATCATCATGCCTCTGGCCAGAGACATGAGGTATAATTCTGGATCTTGAATGATCTACTTTCAATATACTTATCATCACTTTATAAAATTACATTTACAAGGCCAGAATTAGCAAGTTGATGGTAAGGAAACAGTGTTAGTTATACGAAATACAGTGCCATGAAAAGTCCATCATCTGTGCTGCTGCTTAATACTTCATCAATTTGCAGTTATTTTTTTTAAAGATTTTATTTATTTGACAGACAGAGATCACAAGTAGGCAGAGGCAGGCAGAGAGAGGGGGAAGCAGGCTCCCTGCTGAGCAGAGCCCGATTTGGGTCTCGATCCCAGGATCCTGAGATCATGACCTGAGCCAAAGGTAGAGGCTTTAACCCACTGAGCCACCCAGGTGCCCCTGCAGTTATTTTTAAGACTGGTTACTTGTTATTCATTATGCCTCTTATTTTCCTTCACATTAATGAGCTTTCTAGTTTCAAACAACTTATATTTATTGAACCTTTACTATGTAATACACACACACACACATACACACTACAGTTGACTCTTGAACAGCACAGATTTGAACTGGGTGTCCACATACATGTGTTTTTTTTTCAATTAATACAGTACTGTAGATGTACTTTCTCTGCCTTATGATTTTCATAATAAAATTTATTTTCTCTTACTTTATTATAAGAATACAGTATATAAGGGACGCCTGGGTGGCTCAGTTGGTTAAGCGGCTGCCTTTGGCTCAGGTCATGATCCCTGCGTCCTGGGATTGAGTCCCACATCGGGCTCCTTGCTCGGCAGGGAGCCTGCTTCTCCCTCTGCCTCTGCCTGCCTCTCTGTCTGCCTGTGCTTGCTCTCACTCGCTCTCTCTCTGCCAAATAAATAAAATTTTTTTTTAAAAAAAGAATACAGTATATAATACATGTAACATACAAAATATGTTAGTCAATTGTTTATATTATTATCATTTTAAAGATTTTATTTATTTATTTGACAGAGATCACAAGTAGGCAGAGAAGCAGGCAGAGAGAGAGAGTGGGAAGCAGACTCCCTGCTGAGTAGAGAGCCCGATGTGGGGCTTAATCTCAGGACCCTGGGGTCATGACCTGAGCTGAAGACAGAGGCTTTAACCCACTGAGCCAGCCAGGTGCCCTCAATTGTTTATATTATTGTTAAGGCTTCTGGTCAATGGTAGGCTATCAGTAGTTATGTTTTCAAAACTTATATGGATTTAAAGCTTATATGTAAATTTTTTACTGTGCAGGGGTTCAGTCCCTTTACCCCTACATTGGCATAGGTCAACTATACTGTGTACCATGAAGACAGCTTAAATGCAGTCCTTCAAGAAAACTACTATCTAGTAAGGGAGGCAAACAAGCAAGTAGATTATTAACATAATTCCCAAGTTGTGGGCGTTAGTATAATGCCTGGAAAATGACAAATAGAAGTGTTGAGACCTTTCTCAGTCTCTTATAAATGACCAATTAATTTGATTATTCCTTGACATCTTATTTTTCCATCAGCTCATGCTCAAACTTGTGTGTCATTCAAAAATCCTCCTGGGCAGAAAGACAACTATCATATGATCTCCCTGATATGAGGAAGTGGAGATGCAACGGAGGTGGGGGTTAAGGGGGTAGGAAAAGAATAAATGAAACAAGATGGGATCGGGAGGGAGACAAATCAAAAGAGACTCTTTATGTCATAAAACAAACTGAGGGGGGTGGGGGGAGGGGTGTTGGGAGAGGGTGGTGGGGTTACATTATATGTTTAAATAAAAATAAAAATTAAAAAAGAATCCTCCTGGGCATTTATCTGGCATCTACAAAGTTAGTTCCCTTCATTCCTGCTGCACTGGGTAATACAATATAAACCTTTTCAGATTTTCAGATATAACATTTTAGACACAAATATAAATTAAGTTTTTTTTTCTTTAAGCTTTTTTATTTATTTATTTTTCTTTTTATTTAAGCTTTATTTAAACATATAATGTAACCCCACCACCCTCTTCCCCCCACCCCCCTCAGTTTGTTTTATGACATTAAGAGTCTCTTTTGGTTTGTCTCCCTCCTGATCCCATCTTGTTTCATTTTTTCTTTTCCTACCACCTTAACCACCACCCCCATTGCATCTCCACTTCCTCATATCAGGGAGATCATGTGATAGTTGTCTTTCTCCGATTGACTTATTTCGCTAAGCATAATACACTCTAGTTCCATCCATGTCATCGCAAATGGTAAGATTTCATTTCTTTTGATGGCTGCATAGTATTCCATTGTATATATATATACCACTTCTTCTTTATCCATTCATCTGTTGATGGATATCTAGATTCTTTCCATAACTTGGCTATTGTGGACATTGCTGCTATAAACATTCAGGTACACGTGCCCCTTCGGATCACTATGTTTGTATCTTTAGGGTAAATACCCAGTAGTGCAATTGCTGGGTCATAAGGTAGCTCTATTTTCAACTTTTTGAGGAACCTCCATGCTGTTTTCCAGAGTGGTTGCACCAGCTTGCATTCCCATAAATTAAGTTTTAAATAGGTATTTTGGGGCACCTGGGTGGCTCAGTGGGTTAAAGCCTCTGCCTTCGGCTCAGGTCATGATCCCAGGGTCCTGGGATTGAGCCCCGAATCAGACTCTCTGCTCTGCAGGGAGCCTGCCTCTCCCTCCCTCTGTGCCTGCCTCTCTGCCTACTTGTGATTTCTGTCTGTCAAATGAATAAATAAAATCTTTAAAAAAATAAAAAAAATAAATAGGTATTTTGATCAAACCTTATAAATGTACAATCACATTAGTAGGATTAATGAAATACAATTTATTGCTCGTTTCCCAGAAAAATAATAAAAATACACAGTACTTTTGATGATTAATCCACAATTCAAGATATTATAGTTGGCTTCTCCAAATTTATGGTGAGACAGAAGGCACTGAGAGGAAGCACGTAAAACACCTAGTCCCTCTTTACTGAAAGGCTAAGGGTTGGAATAGTTCTATTTGATGGGTTAAGTACTGACCTATAAAAGTGGAGAAAATAGGGCAGGGAAGAAGGGGTAAGCCTGGTGGAAAGAAGTTGAAGTGTGGTTGCTCTATCATTATAAAACTCCTAGACCTGATCAAAGACAGGAAAGCTAAAGGGGTTCTTTCATGTGCTGGAATAGGAAGTTTCAGAACATTCTTATGAAAAATAAGCAATGATCTTGCTTAACTGCTAACTGGGCTTCCTGGAGACTTTTTCTGTCCTTTTATTCCATTATCAGCAGTTTAATCAGGTTTATGAAGAGAGAAAAGAGCTTGTTAAAAGTCCTGCTTCAACTTTTCTTTTTTCTCTCTCTTTCCTGTACACTGTTCAGAATCAACCAACAAATGAAAAACCTACAGGGTAATGTCTTAGCTCATTAATGTAAAAGGAAATGGGAGGCATATTGAATAACAAGTAACCAATCTTAAAAATAACTGCTAATTGATGAAGTGCAAATGATGGGCCTTTCACAGTGCTATATTTAGTACAATTCAGATTCATCCATAAAAACTTCATTTTGGGGGCACCTGGGTGGCTCAGTCGTTAAGCATCTGCCTTCGGCTCAGGTCGTGATCCCGGGGTCCTGGGATCGAGTCCCGCATCGGGTTCTCTGCTTGGCAGGGAAGCCTGCTTCTCCCTCTCCTACTCCCCTTACTTGTGTTCTCTCTCTCTCTCTCTCTTTCTCTGTCAAATAAATAAACAAAATCTTTAAAAAAAAACAAAAAAACTTCATTTTGGAGGAAATGGGAAAATTGAGTTTTAGAGAGCAAAATGCAGGTTTTCAAAAGTGAACAGGAAATAAATGCAGAATATCCAAACACTTAGGAAGATGATAGGACTACATTCTCAGTGGTAACCTATTTGTTTCTATTGTTTCTGTGATTTTTATCTTCGAGCATCCAGGTTCTCAATACTTTCACTCAACATAAAAATAGCATTAGCTCAGTAGCAAATATTTAGTATCAGTGAGGAAAAAAACGACTGATTGTTTTTTGGTCTTTGTGCCATGGGATAATACATGAAGAAAGAAAATGAATGTCTTTTCTATTTTGATTGCTAAATTTCAATACAAACAATAAGACTAGTATGTATGTTTGTAGACAGAAATGCAAATGTTTTTAGAAATACCAGGAGTGATTGATTACTTCATTCAAAGATGAAAATAGACTTTTTAGATACAGGTTTCTGTGTGGTCTTTTAAGACTGATTCTTTGTGGAAGATTTGTGATCTGTGAAGCCAAACTACTTGGGTTCATATCACATCTCTCCCATGTATTAACTTAATCTCTCTGTGCCTCAGTTTGTTTGTTTTTTAATGGGTACTAAATAATACCTTTCTTTTAGTGTTGTTAGGATTTAATGAAGTTATGTGTAAAAAGTGCTTCTGATGAATTCTGGCATACATTAATGTAAGTTATGTCATTCACTAAAATGGAAACTCTTGAGGGTATAAATTGCACATTATTTGTAATTATACCCCCAACAGTTTTGTAAGTGCCAGGCACATAATAAACACAATAAATGTTAAATGAATGAATGAAATCCAATCCCCCTTGCATAAAATCATATGGAAACTGGTCACATCAAGGACTGTGTTGGCTCTCGCTAGTGAATTCTCAATGAAAGCAACCAGTGTAGTCAACAGAGTGTGATGAAGGAAAAGGTTGCTGTGGCTCTGCCGGAGCTTGAACTACAATACCTGACCACTAGAGGGCAGAGAGCTGGTAACTGGCTCTCAGACAACATACCAGGTGGAATAAATTGAAAGGCATGTGGCTTTGGTTTTGACCTTTGGGTATTTCTCTTTCAATTATTTCATCTTATCAATGATGCATAATAATGTCTCCAATGGGTAGTATGTCTCTGAAAATGTTCTTCGTGGAGTCCATTATTTAATCTATGTTGTTTAAGACTACTTGATACAGCAGAAATATTCACCAAAGGCATTTAATTTTTTCTTTTTCTTTCAGGGAAGTGTTAGTATGTCCATTTGACCCTCACTGATTTGACTAAAAAGTACCCATAAATATGTGGATGCTGCTACTGTCCCTTTCATTTTAAATTTCTTTCTTAGTTGAAACAATTCCTCCTGAAAAATGTTAATATAAATGAAAAATTCAAAATTTATCAGTAGTCAAAGAAACAACAAAACGAAGGGAGAAAGGGCCAGCATATGCTGATAGTAAACTGTAATTGTGTGAAACTGCAGCAAAAATCTCATAGGAATGAGAGCAGAAATAATCAGCAACCTTCCAACATGTACACATTATACAGGCAAGTGAACTCTGGTCTATATAATTAGGAGAGTCAGCCAGGTCTCAGCCTTTGAAGATTACCATGGTGATAACATTTAGATATTATCTGAAATTTATGGCATCCTTACCAGAGTTATGAAAGGGTTTCCTTTTTCAGTATGCTTTCTAACCCAGTGACACAATAAATGTTTTAGTCTTTCCATTATATAGTGGCATATATGCCACTTATTAATAAAAATCTGTGGTTAACATTCTGATAATGAAATTAGCTTCACTTAATTGGGAGGCTGCATTCTGTAGCAAATGAAAAAGACGGGTGTTGGAGTCAGGAAGATCCAAAATCAGAATCTGATCTGTTATGTGTGACCTTCAACAAATCCCTTTGTTTTTCTGTACCTCAGTTTCTTCATCAGTAAAATGGGAAGGAATAAGACTGAGATAATATAAGTTTAAAGTGATATTTTAACTGTTAGTTCCTTTTTTTTTATCCATTCTAAACCCATTATGTAAAATAAGAGTCAGAGAGAAGTGAAGGTTACAGATAATTTTGAGTTTTATATATGTGAATTTTTGGATTCTTTAGCTGGTTGCTTAGTCAGTATAATCAATTACATTTCACTAATACGTGGGACTTTTCCAAATTAGCAGAGAAAGTACTGAACATTATCATTGCATTTCCAGAGAAAGGCAACATACTATAAAAAGTATTTGCCAAAATGATGAAATGTTCTTTTTGAAAGATTGCAATATAAGTAATATACTCAAGTAGCTTTCAGTGAATAAAAAATCTATCTGTGTCACTTGGTTTAAAGAACTGTAGCTATCTTATTTTAGATTAGAAATGTGGTGGCTAGGACTTTATCCTGTCTTTCCAAACTATGCCATCTATGTGTAAGGGAAATGGGGATGACTAAGCTCATTTAGATAGGCACACAGATGCCTGTCACTCAGTGACCCTAGTCTTCCCTCAGAACTAGTGCAATTGGAAAAACTGACCTATTTCATTTTAGGCTGCATCAAGAACCAGAAGCAAACACAGAACTATTAAATGTACAAATAATTTTGGGCCAAACTGATGGGGGCAAAAACTGACAGTTAAAAAAAAAAACAGACTAGAAAATTGCTATTCCCCTTGGAAGCAAAACTAATGCAAGTAATTTTTAACAGTTTTATTGAAGCATAATTCACCAATATAATTAGAGAATTCCAGTTGTATTATATTCACAGTGTTGTGCAACTATCATTGTTATTTATTCCTGGAACTTTTTCATCACCCCAAAGAGAAACACTGTACTCATTAAGCTGTCAATCCGCATACTTCACTCATTCTCCAAGCCCCTGGAAACCACTAATCTACTTTCTGTCCCTATAATTTTGTCTATTGTGGACATTTCATAAAATGGGATCATACAATATGTGGCCTTTTATGTATCTGGCTTCTTTCATTTAGCATAATGTTTTTAATGTTTATGCTGAAGCATATATCAGTATGTATTCCATTTCACTGTCTAATAACATTTAATCATACAGATGTACCAGGTTTTATTTATCATTCATCATGTGATGGGCATTTGGGTTGTTTCTACTTTTAGACTTTTATGAATAATATTGCTATGTACACTCAAGGAAAGTTTTGTGTGGCCATACATTGTCATTTCACTTGGCTGTATATACCTAGGAATAGAATTCCTGGATCACATGATAACCATATGTTTAACCTTTTGAAAAACTATCAGATTGTTTTCCAAAGCAGCTGTACCATTTTCTTTCCCGTGAGCAGTGCGCGAGCTCTCTCCACATCCTTGCCAACATTTGCTATTACATGTCTTTTTGATGATAAGCATCCTAATGGGTGTGAAGTGGCATCTCATTGTAGTTTTATTTGCATTTCCCTGATGAATAATGATATTGAGCATCTTTTCATGTGTTTATTGGCCATTTGTGTCTCTTCTTTGGAGAAATAGTTATTAAGATGCTTTAACCAATTTTAATTAGGTTATTTGTCATTATATTATTATCAGAATTCTTTATATATTCTAAAAATAAGTCTCCTATCAGATGTATGACTTACAAATATTTTACCCCATTCTATGAACTATTTTTCATTTTCTTGATGATATCTCTTGACACACAACTTAAAAATTTTTTCCTTCCAATTTATCTATTTTTTTTTTGCTTCCTGTGCTTTGGGTGTCATATCTAAGACTACTGCCTGATCTAAGGTCATATGACTTATTCCTATATTTTCTCTTAAGAATTGTATAGTGTTAGCTGTTAAATTTAGGTTGTTAGTCCATTTTGAGTTCATTTTTGTAAGTGGTGTAAGGTAATTTAGGTGTCCAACTACTTTCTCTTGCATGTGGGTATGCAGTTGTCCGCAGACCATTTGTTGAAAAGACTACTATTTTCCTGTTGAATGATCTTGGCACCATTGTCAAAAATCAATCTCTCATAGATGTATGGGTTGATTTCTAGATTCTCAATTCTATCTTATTGATCTATATTTCTTCCTTTAGGCTAGCACTACACTATCTTGATTACTCTAGCTTTGTGTAAGTTTTTTCAGACTGTTTTGACTATACTCTAGCTTCGTGGTAAGTTTTTCCAGACTGTTTTGACTATTCTGGGTTCCTTATGAACCCAGATCAACTAATTAATCTCTACCAAAAAAGCAGCTGGGATTTTGACAGGGATTACACTGAATCTGTAGATCAGTATGGGTTCTTAACCACATTAAGTCTTCTAATCCATGAATACAAGGTGTTTTTCCAATTGATTAGCTCTTTCATTTTTTTCAACTTAATAATCTTTTTTTAAAAGATTTTATTTATTTGACAGACAGAGATCACAAGTATGCAGGCAGAGAGGCAGGCACAAAGAGAGAGAGGAGGAAACAGGCTTCCCGATGAGCAGATGTGGGGCTCTATCCCAGGACCCCGAGACCACGACCTGAGCCGAAGGCAAAGGCTTAACCCCCTGAGCCACCCAGGCACCCCTCAACTTAATAATCTTAAATAACTTAATTTTGTAGAAGGAAAATTTTTGGAAGGGATGGTCTTTGGCAGTCATCTATCTCCTATCACACTTCCGACACCTCTTTCTGGCATCCACATCATTCCATGCTTTGGTCTTTTCTCGGAAGATATAATAGACTTCATATTCAAGTGGACCTGGTTTAATACCACTTCTGTCACTTAAAAACTGCAGGATTATGGGACAATTAAGTCATTTTCTATGCCCCAATACCCTCCTCTTGAAAATGGAGAAAAGGCCTGCTTCGGAGTACTGTAAAGAATCAATAAGTATTAGGGGCACCTTGGTGGCTCAGTTGTTAAGTGTCTGCCTTTGTCTCAGGTCATGATCCCAGGGCCCTGGGATCGAGCCCAGCATTGGACTCCCTTGATGGGAAGCCTGCTTCCCCCTCTCCCACTCTCCCTGCTTGTATTCCCTCTCTCATGGTCTCTCTGTCTGTCAAATAAATAAATAAAATCATTTTTAAAAAGGAATCACTAAGTATTAGAAAGTGTCTGCATGGCTCTGGCCTTTGCTCACATGGGAATAAATCTTTTCTTAAGGTGAGTGCCAATGAATAATGGGGAAACCAATCACTGATACTGTGCTCCCCTTGTAGGTAGCTAATAAAACTTTCTTAAAGTGATAGTTATCTCAATAATTATTTGGGAGAGATTTTAGGACATGTGCCTTTCAAATCACACATTACAGACTACTCCCCCACAATTGTCTTGTTTACTACACACATAATTTTGTTAGGAATTATAGATGTGTGTAAAGGACAAATAACTCTTTGCCTAAAGATACTGACATTTGAGGTGGGAAGATAAGGAATACAATGTAGGTAATTTATAGCTGTTAGTTACCTGTCAATACCTTCTCAAAAGAATTATTCAAAATAAGTGGTGGTATGAGACTTCAGGGGAAACAGAAAAGATCAAATATGTATTGAATTAATCTTAGGCCCAACTTTCAGGCCCAACTGTAGGCAATTACAACGGCTTTACTGGTCCTCTTGGGGGATAGCTGCCCTCCTGGTAGCAGACTTGGTGTGGTCAGAGCACTGCAGTCTCTGAGGGGAGTTGCACTCATGGACTCAGATCCCTCTGGCCAGTCCCCCACTTCACATATTTGCATTCCTAACCCCTGTGTCTTTATTCCTAGGTCTCTTTATGTGAGGCCCTGGGCAAAGATCACCTTCAAAGGTCTTTGCTGAGGCTCCCTTAACAGGAGAGGAAGGGGAAACCTTACAGATACTTCCCCACTCTAAGTTCCCAGTACTTTTCCACTTCAAGCCCTTCTCCATTGTCCTTCTCCCCTGAACCTCAGGGTCCCTAAAATGTTGGAGCCTTTTGTTCTAGACTTCCTTAACAGCAAAATAACCCTCACATTGGCACTGATCATCTGACCCCCAACTGACATGAGGTTGTGAAGAGGGAAATGAAACAGGGGAGTCAGCACTTGCTCCAGCTCTAGGCTCTTGCTTATACTTTCACAGAGAGTGATTGAAGGCTTAACTCTTTCATTTCTGGGTTGTGGATTTATTTTTTTTAAAGATTTTATTTATTTATTTGACACAGAGAGATCACAAGTAGGCGGAGAGCCAGGCAGAAAGAGAGAAGAGGAAGCAGGCTCCCCACTGAGCAGAGAGCCTGATTCAGGCCCGATCCAAGGACCCTGGGATCATGACCTGAGCCGAAGGCAGAGGCCTTAACCCACTGAGCCACCCAGGCACCCCTGGATTGTGGCTTTAATCAGCTACTCCAGCACCTGGAAGCTTAGCAGTATTTCCAAGCTCAGCTGAGCTCCTGATAGTAGGTAAGAGCAACTTGTTCTGGCTAAATATACATAAGGGAACACATCCAAGAATATGAAATAGCTGAGAAAATCGATGGAAAGCCAAGGAACCAAACTTCAGAATGGACAGAGGACAGAGAACCCTAGGCAGTAAGATCTAATGAACAGTATTTCAGGAATCACTTTCTGGATGAATTAGGCCCAGCCCTTGTGTTTAGTACCTATTTAACTTCATTCTGACTGAAAATTCCAGACAGAGGGTGTTTGGCCCAATTAGGGCCACATTCCCACTTTCGGTACCTTGTTTGATGGTCCAGCAAGATTGCATCTAATAGGGGTTAATTTGTTCCCCAGAGCAAAATGTCCTACCAGAAAAAGATGACTGGATACTGGTGGGAAAAATAAAGGAAGGACATACATATTGTAGGGAAGCATTCAGGGGAAGAGTAAAGACCACATTTTCCCAGGCCATGGGGTCTATGTAGAGGGGTAGCAGGAGATCGATGAGGAACATCAAGGGCATATTGTGGGGAATATTAAAAGCGAGACTACAGAGTTTGTTCTTTATCCCACAGTCACAGGGAGCCATCAGAGATATTTATTAGTGCAGCAACATGATAAAAGTAATCACTTAGTAATATTGCCCCAGTAACATGAGAATGAATAGGGGAAGGAAAAGGGGACACACTAGGAGGTTACTGTAAGAGTATAGGCATGAAGTATTAGCTGCCTGGAGGAGGATAAATAGAAATAAATTGCTAGCTCTTGCAAAGGTAGATTTTGGTAACTGACTGGTTGGATGAAAGTTGGAAGCATCAAAAATGAAGCCTGGCCAAAAGACACATTGGGAAGTGAGGAGGAACATCTCATTTTAGGAGAAAAGAGAACCTCAGTTTCTCTGCATGTAAAAGAAAGAGGTTGGACTAGCTGTCGGAGGGAACGTCTAGCTTTCAATTTTTCTCATTCTATGAGTTTTGATTTAGACACATCTGTATGGATACTAGGCTTGTACATGCACTGTTTAAACAAATAGGCCTGTTCTTGGGGGTTAGGGCTAGAGCTGCTATTAAATGTTAATCATTTTATTTTGTATCCCTAGATTATTCTGGGGCAGGAGATGGTTGTGCTGTTTCCTACCATCCCACAGGAATAGAGACATAGTTCTTTATATTTGCCTATTCCTCTACAGATATAATACTCTTCACATCCACAATCTATTATGATTTTACTCTATGAGGTAAGCAGTACAGTAATATATCCATTTTATTGATGACGAAACTGAGGTTTAATAAGATGAAGTGAGTTGCCCAAAGCCACACAGATAAGAGACAGAGTTAGGGTTGGATTCATCTGTTCTGATTTTTAGTCCAGGTCTCTTGCAATCTTAAGATTGCATATAAAGAACTTAGCTTAGAGGGCGCTATAGCAGATGAATATATTATAGGGATTTGGGTTCTTGAAAATCAGATCTGCTAGCTTTCTTTCCAAAAGTCAGAATGTGAATTAAACATAAGGAGATATGTGTGTTATAGAATGATTTCTGTTATAGAATGATTTCAACAATTTACCTTCTATTTCACTTCTTCCTAACACAATCACATGAGTCAACAAAATTGAGCACCCCTCAACACTGTGCATTGAAAAAAGTTTATTTGTTGAAAGGACTAATAAAAATGGGAACACAGAAACAAGATCAATTGCTTAGTATTTCCATCTCTCAATGGCTGCAGTATGGAATACTTTTATGATTTGGGCATGTTCCACCTTAGGGATGAATATTGCTTATGGTGGACAATGTGAATGGCTCCTACTGGCTCACTCCCAACTTTTCCCCATCTCCAGGAGCACTTGTGGATAGCAGAGTTGGTTCTGCTGGCATGGATGCTCTTAAGGCCTTTTATAATTCCTGTTTATCTGAGAACAACCAACTTCCCACTGGTCCTTCTCCCCTAAGCCTGGAACACTAGAAGTGGGGAGAAGCATTTATGACTCATTGATTTATTGCTTCCTAAAATACAGACAAAAGAGAGGAAGGTCCAGCAATATCAGTTTGGCTATATTATCTTCATTAAGGGGAATACTTTAAAAACTCAAAACATTCCTCTGACTGGGTCACGTTGACCAGTACAAAGTCATCTTTTGAAACTTGAGGTATTTTGAGAGCACATTAAAAAAGATACTGGTTCTATACAAATTTTAGGATTGTTTGTTCCAGCTCTTTGAAAAATGCCGATCAAAATACCATTGGCATATTTCAAAGTGCTGGAACAAACAATCCTAAAATTTGTATGGAACCAGAAAAGACCCTGAATCACCAACGAAATGTTGAAAAAGAAAGACAAAGGTGGGGGCATCACGTTGCCTGATTTCAAGTTTTATTACAAAGCTGGATCAACAAGACAGCATGGTACTGGCACAAAAACAGACACACAGACCAGTGGAACAGATTAGAGACCCCAGATATAGACCCTCAACTCTATGGTCAAATAATCTTCAGCAAAGCAGGAAAAAATATCCAATGGAAGAAAGACAGTCTCTTCAATAAATAATGCTGGGAAAATTGGATATCTATATATAGAATGAAACTCGTCCATTCTTTTATACCATACACAAAGATAAACTCAAAATGGATGAAAGACCTCAATGTGAGGCAGGAATCCATCAAAATCCTAGAGGAGAACATAGGAAGTAACCTCTTTGACACTGGCCATAGCAACCTCTTTCAAGACACGTCACCAAAGGCAAAGGAAACAAAAGCAAAAATGAACTTTTGGGATTTCATCAAGATAAAAATCTCCTGCACAGCAAAGGAAACAGTCAACAGAACAAAGAGGCAATCCACGGAATGGGAGAAGATATTTGCAAATGACACTACAGACAAAGGGCTGATATCCAAGATCTTTTAAAAACTTTTCAAACTCAACACCCAGAAAACAAATAGTCAAGTCAAAAATGGGCAGAAGACATGAACAGACACTTCTCCAATGAAGACATACAAATGGCTAACAGACACATGAAAAAGTGTTCATTATCAGCCATCAGGGAAATTCAAACCAAAACCACACTGAGATACCACCTTACACCATTTTGCCATTTTTTAGAATGGCAAAAATTAACAAGGCAAGAAACAACAAATGTTGGAGATGATGTGGCGAAAGGGAAACCCTCTTACACTGTTGATGGGACTGCAAGTTGGTGCAGCTACTTTTGAAAACAGTGTGGAGGTTCTGCAAAAAATTAAAAATAGAGCTATGACCCAGCAATTGCAACTCCTGGGTATTTACCCCAAAGATACAGATGTAGTGAAAAGAAGAGCCATATGTACACCAATGTCCATAGCAGCAATGTCCACCATCGCTAAAGTGTGGAAAGAGCTGAGATGCCCTTCCTCAGACAAATGGATAAAGAAGATGTGGTCCATATATACAGTGGAATATTATTCAGCCATCAGAAAGGATGAATACCCAACTTTTATATCAACATGGATGGGAGTGGAGAAGATTATGCTGAGTGAAATAAGTCAAGGAGAGAAAGTAAATTATTATATGGTTTCACTTACTTGTGGAACATAAGGAATAGCATGGAGGACATCAGGAGAAGGAAGAAAAAAATGAAGGGCGAGAACTCGGAGGGGGAGATGAGCCATGACAGACTGTGGACACTGAGGGTTTTAGAGGGGAGGGGAGAGGGGATGGGTGAGCCTGGTGGTAGGTATTAAGGAGGGCACAGATTGCATGGCGCACTGGGTGTTATACATAAACAATGAATCTTGGAATACTACATCAAAAACTGATGACGTACTGTATGGTGACTAACATAACATAATAAAAAAATAATAGTTAAAATCTAAACATGAGTTTGCCTTTTATTTGGCTTTGTTGCAAAATGGGAAAACTCACGTGCGAAGTCTAAAATCTACTTCACCATTCTTTAGCCCAACACCTAAGATCAAATAATCACAAAGAGAACTTTCAGAAATGTTCTCTACTGCCTCCAGTCCACCTATCTCATTGAGACAGAGGTGTAGCAATCAGCTTTTGGAGCCACTGCTTTTACCTTCAAACCTCACAAGTCCAGGCTAAGAAAAAGGCCAACAGAACAAACTAGGTTTCACAGAACACTGATTATACTTGTGTGTATCACTGAGATGTCTGTCTTTGTGTGTGTAAGGGGGTGGAAAGAAGTCAACAGTTAGAATTTTTCCCAGTTTAATTATTTCTTCCCATAAATGTTTTTTTTTCCTTGAACCTCTGGTACTTGCTACAACATGTATGCTACTGAGTACTCATAGATAACAAAAACTAATTAGCAAATGGAAAATAGGTCCCGACAGAAAAAATGCTAACAAAAATCTTATCCACCCCTCCCTCTCCATCAAGTTAAGGTAGCTTTAAAGTATCTGGTAAAATTTCTCAAGCTCGTTTTTCAGGCAAGTTTTTTTTAAACACTGCATTTATGAACACTCTCAGCTTAGAACGCTTTTGAGGACTTTCATCTAAGTCAGTGTTTTATCTTCTGCAGAAGCTCTACCCTGAAAGAAAAGAGTGAGCATCTTATCCCAAATATTAGCATTTTGAATCTGATGAACTAATCTGAGTAGGAGAAATGATATTCCAGTTAAACCAGGCTTCCCACTTCTTTTTTGTACATCTACACCTATTCCCCAGAGCTTTAATTCCATTTAACTGAGCCCACACAAAGGGCCAGTGCTAGTTGATGGAGATAGAAACTCAGATGGGGCATCGCCTTTACAGTCAAGACTCTCGGGGACTACTTGGAAATACAAAAATAGAAGCAAATCATTCTCACTCGATACAGAGTGTTACCTGCAATAACAGAGAGGTGTTCCAAGCACGAAATGTACCCAAGGAGGTACAAGTCATCTTAGGTGGGAAGAAGGAGGGGCTTTCCCAAGGAGGGGATATTTACTTCGGGTGCTGAAATATGATCAGGAGCTCTTTGGACAGAGCAAAATGGGTAAGGGCAAAGGGAAAGTAAAAACTGATATAAAGTTGAGATGACTGGTACAGCCAAATATATGGGGCAAAATAAAAAATTCAAAGAAGCCCATTGGCTTTTCCTATTGATTTACAGCTTAATCATATGAGCACAATGAATATTTAGAGACTGTATGATATAAAAAGAACAATCAGAATAAGCTATTATGTCTTCCTGAATCTCATTTAAAACCTAATTAGATCTGGTGGGAAGCTGGCTGAGTCCCATCTGGGTGGAAGGAGATAGATCTGTCACTATAAAAAAAATATCGAAAAGTCAGCTTATTTCTCTACAAGCCCAGCATTTATCTTTAAACACCACTTTGCAATGCTGGAAGAGTGGATACTTTTGTTGGAAGAGACATTTTGGCTTATAAAGTGTTTTTAAAATATGTTTTCATCTGATCTGTACCACCACCCTTTGAGGTATGAAAAAATAAATGTATTATTATCCATTTTACTTATATTTAAACTAAGGTCAGAGAAGTAAAGTAACTTGCCCAAAGTCACAGAGCATGTCAGTTTGCAGCCAGGACCAAAATCTAGATCTTCTGATACTAAGTAATTCTTTGTTCTCTGCTCTTCCATACACTTCACTTACCAAAATCTGCAACACATTTACAGAGCAAATTATGCCATGAGATTGTAATTATACTTAAGTGTTCTATAGTAATCTTCAATTATATCAATTAAAATTAAATTGAATTAATTCACTTCTTCACAATAAACCTATTTATAATCATATCCACCTTGAGAGATATGTAGACAATGAGGTAATTTTCTCCAAAAATGCTTGCAGTGGAAAACTGTGCATTCTTCTACACTTTGCTAATTGCCCTGGGAAGTTGACTTCTGTACTTATACCAATAAGCTCCCTTGCCTTCAGCATCCTTTTGGGTTTGGCCAGTTGGAAGGCACCAGCAGATGAAAGAAAAACGTCAAAGTGTGACTGGAGTACGTATTCCCCTGCATCCCTCCAAGCTGGCGGGTGGGATGGTAGCGTCCCTCTTCTAACAGCTACAGCTCCTGTCATGTGACCCTCTCCATAGAACAATCCTGAGTTCCAATAATCAGTGCCTCCTTTGTTCCTTCAAGCCCAGGGTTGGTAACCCCATGTTTTCCATGGGGTATTTAACAATTACCTGTCCTAAAGCTTACCCACACTTTTGTAAAGAGTCCCTATATTAATTTCTCCTCAAATGATAGAAGAAGAGCGTGCCATTGCTGAAGCCCGTAGCTTTTCTTTTGGTTTCCTTTTATCCATTCTAACAATCTTCTCATACAAGCTCCTGGTTTTTGGATAACCATCAGATATTCACCATGGTATTCTCAAGCTGTTGTCCCCCAAATCATGTCCCAGTGCTAGCTCTTTTTTTTTAAGATTTTATTTATTTATTTGACAGACAGAGATCACAGTAGGCAGAGAGGCAGAGAGAGAGAGGAGGAAGCAGGCTGTCCGCAGAGCAGAGAGCCCGATATGGGGCTCGATCTCACGACCCTGGGTTCATGACCCGAGCTGAAGGCAGCGGCTTTAACCCACTGAGCCACCCAGGCACCCCTCAGTGCTAGCTCTTAACCATTCATATGAATATCTCTGTTGGATGTGTTTAGCAGTTAAGGATATAACTAACCCTTTATTTTTAAAGATTTTATTTATTTATTTGAGAGAGAGAGAGAGAGAGATCACAAGCAGGGGGTGGGCAGAGGGACAGGGAGAAGCAGGCTCCCAGCTGAGTGGGGAGCCTGATGTGGGGCTCAATTTCAGGACCCTGGAATCATGACCTGAGCCAATGGCAGATGCTTAACCGACTGAGCCACACAGGTACCCCATAACTAACCCTTTAGTCCCTGAAGAGCTATGGAGTTGGTGCTTAAAATGTAATTGCACTAGTCCAATGGCAAGACTCATGACACATTTCACAAACATGGGATATATATATATCAGCTGGGTCTAGGTTTAAAATCATCAACAGTAAGCAGTTGATGGTCCACTAGAAAAATCCACTGTACTTCTAAATTTTGATAACCGTGAATCCAAAAAAACTGTTTTTATCATTTGGACACTACCTTTCTCTACACTATTATATTGAAAGAAAGAAAGAAAACTGACACTGAATTCTTATGCAAAGAATATTTGTTCATGGGAAGAGAGCTATTATTTCAAGTACTAATGTTGCCATATACTCTCAACCTAAATTTGCCTTCTCCTTGACTACATTTTCTTCCCCTACATCTAAAAGGGGAGCCTTTTGTAAACGGGCTACTGTGTTATATGTTGGCACCTACAACTCAGGCAAAAGGACCTCTATAAAAATCAAGAGAGCTACTGGGAGCAATTATCCACATGTCAGAGCAAAGTCTATATATGTATATACCCATGAAATAGCTCAATGAGCATGGACATTTGAAGAGCAAGAGCTGTGTTGACACTGAGTAGAATTTCTAAAGTTCTCCCTCCGAATACTATTAGACAGAAAAAGCATGAGTGCATATGTCAACAAACATGCTTGTTTGGTGTTAGAAAATGGCATCAGTTCTTTTTGATGGATTTACTGATTGGTGCCCTGAAACAAACTCTTAGCTGGTTCAAATAACTCATGTATTTTGCTGTTATTGTCCACAAAACTGACACATCCAACCAAATTACTAGTTGCTGTGGTTTTCTGTAGCTGGGAATACATTTCTGACAAACTCTAGTGGATGGATGAAAGCACAGTGGGTAACTTTGTAATGCACACCCACAAATGATCCCCAGAAACAAAGCATATAGTGGGATGGCGAAGGTTCCTAAACCATCATCACAACCCCATTCATTAAAAATAGCATAACAATGCAACTATTTGGTGATAAACTTCTAAAATTGTACTTGAACTAGGGCAACTTCTATGCACAGAAATAGAGAAAATTTGTTGCCAGGATGCTTCTAGTGTCTGTGGGTTTTAAAAATAAGTTCCAGTTTTACTCCCAATCTGGAACATCTCATTATCATCATCAAAAGGGATATCTGGTTCTGATGTCTTACATATTTACTATCTTTAAAATATAGCCAAGGGATTGCAGTCCTTGACGTTTACATTTATCTAATTTATTGTCTACAGGCTTTGAATTGCTTATTTAATTTAAATTAATGAGCCATGTTCAAATCAAAGACAGCTAAACTAATTAAGGCAGAATAGTCTAATCTGACACTTTAAACTCTAAGATTTATTGCAGACATTCAAGATTTGCATTTGATTGCATTTATTGAATCAAGCCAGGAAGCTATTTGCCTCTAATGGTTGGGCTAGGTTAATCTGTAATAAAGTCCAATCTAAGATTAGAGGTGGAATTTCAATTCAGTTCAACATTTGAGCACCGTATGCCATATAGATGCTGGGTACTGAAGCTGGATGGCTAGGCCCCATACCCTCCCTTCAAGGAGCACACAGTCCACTGATAAGAATCAAAGCAGAGAGAGAGAATATCACAAGGGATGAAACTTCCTATGTCCTTCCAGTTGGAAGTCCATCCTCCAGAAGAGGAGAGAATTTCCAAAGATACATTCAGTTTAAAAATCTCTTCCTGAGTACCTATTACTATGTTTCAGAAACCAGTACTAGTGACTGGGACTACGCAGATGAAGTTTTTGTTTCTGTAAATGAGATGAGATGTACCTAGAGAAGACAGAAAAGAAAGAAATGTTTGCAAAAGAGTAGGACTAGGGAGAGAGCAGCACTGTGAAGAGAAGTACAACTTGCTCCAAAGAGTTAAGGAAGTAAGATGTTGCTGACTAGTACATTCATCAAACATTTAATCAGTGTGCACTCTATGCCAGCCCATGGGGGTAGAAAGAGGAATAAGACGTGGTTCCTTCTGTGGAAGAACTCATGATTCAGTGGAGGCATGCACTGCAAAGTGCTAAAAATATTTGCATCAGATGCAAAAAATTAAAAATATTTGGAATCCTCAACCTTCCGAAAGGCATATCACCTGCTTAAGTTAAAAAAAAGAAAACAGAAAATTCTGCAGACACAATAACAAACAATGTATATTTTAAAGACTCAGAAATGTCAGTTAGATGAAGGTTAGCAAACACTTTTACGGAGTTGTACTGTGTATAAAAACAATTTATGAACTGAAGTTCAAAAATGATTCACAGTAAAATTATGATTTCTATAAATTAACTTATGCTAAATTGCTTCAAATATTTTCCTTGGATTAAATTCCAATTTTATGTCATTAGACTGTATGCACAATGTCAGAAATCACTGGTTGAAAGGGTAAGATTTGGTCAACTAGTTTTCACCTACTTCATGATGATTTTATTATAACAATATTTTTAATAAATATAGCAATGTTCAAATTCTGATTCACAGATTGTGGCCCCCATACATTTCTGGACAACTGGGAGTAGCTGAATCGGTTAGGTACAGAACTTACAGTGACACGGCACAGCTTGTTTGCATTTACACAGGGCATTTTCTTTTCAAATTCCAAACTTCACAAATACTAAAATTGCAAATCATTTCCCCCTAAAACTTCTTAACTTAGTTTAAGAATCATTAATTTTTGGGTGTTTCTACATGTGTCGCCAACAGTTTGCTTTCTACTGGGGGCCACTTTCCCCCCACATAAATTTTGATCACTTAGAATTACGTGGGGCCTACTAGAGAACAAATATGCCACTGGCAGACAAAGTGTCTGGCTTTACCTGCCATCTAAGTGCACTGCAACATGCTAGCAGTGTGGGGAAAAGACAAGATTATCACACCATCACTTGAAGGGTCACTTGAAGTTATTTTAAGCTTTCAGTATAAAAGCCTAGAGTGCTGTACTATAGTATATGTTTAAAAAACTGATATCCTTATATTTTTAACATGCATACCTGGAAATTTCTTTCTTTCAGAACAATACAAGGATCTTTTTTTTAAAGATTTATTTGAGAAAGTGAGCAAACATGGGGAGGGGGGCAGAGGGAAAGGAAGAGAGAGAATCTCCAGCAGACTCCCCACTGAGCAAGGAGCCCAACATGGGGCTCAATTCCAGGACCCCGAGATCATGACCTGAGCTGAAATCAAGAGTCAGACACTTAACTGAGCCACCCTAGCACCCCCATACAAGGATCTTATAAATAACTATTCTCATCCCTCCCACCTTCCACGTTGTTTTCTAGTATAGTCCCACATTTGTTTTTATCACATTACCTCAATAGTATTAATATGATTAGTCGTTAACCTGAAGTTAGTGAACTAGATTTGTAAGGATGAGATAATAAATATTTTTGCTTTTGCAGACCCTAACACAATCACTTAATTCTGCTGATGCAGATGCTAGTGGCCACAGACAATAGGTAAATGAATGCAAATGGCTGTGTTCCAATCAAAGTATATGTAGAAAAATAGACAGCAGCCGGTATCTGGTCCACCAGCAACGGTCTGCAGAATCCTGGTTTACAGACTCAGAGTTTGTTCCTCTTCCACTTCGGTCTTCCCCACCCTCCTTCCTGGTTTTTTAACTTTTGCATCCAACTCCCTGTAGGATTCATTTCCTTCCTTCTGAAATGCATCCTCTTATACGTCTCTCAGAGCATCTCTAAAGCAAAAGCACTTTTTGAAGCAAGGAATTCCCAAAGGCCTTTCATCTAGAGTGCCTAATCTGATTTGATGGGTAAGGATCTCAGGCTCCATGTAAAAAAAATTCCAAGTTCTGGTTATTTTCTTCAAAAGATCTTACCCTAATACAAATCCGTATCTACCCTAAAGTTAAAACTATCTAATCATTATATAAATATGGAGACGACCTGAAAATTAATAGGAGAAAATAAAATAGTTGATTTGTTAGAATGGTAGGACTGTAGGTGACTTTTTTGAAGTTACATTTGCTCAATAAATAAATTTTTTAAAGTTCTTGTTTCAAGTGATTCAACTTTCTTTTCCTTAGAGGAAAAATATGCCTAGCTTTCACGTAAACTGGTACAATACCAGTATTTAAGTAGAATGACATTGGTTCCCCTTCGTAAATTCTCAAAGAATACCTTAGGGAAAGCTCTTGACAACTCTGTGCAGTTATGCTGCCTGGATGACATAAATGCTTTGAACAATGATTCCCAAAAGTGCACATGGGTCCTTCCCAAGAGGCCTGTGTGCCCACCCCATGTGCCGGCAACTGGCATCCTCTGGCATAAGAACTGTATTATAGTCACAGCCACAGCTTCCATCAGTGTCATCTGCACTGCTGATTTAATTTCAAATGTATGTTGATCTTAATGCCCTTGGCAATGGGTGCTTGGGGGGAAAACTGTTATTACACTACAAGTAGAATCACCTTAATCTCAACTCTTGGCCTTTGATGATTACTATCTTCATGTGATATTCTGTATCAGTTATCTATCACTACATAATAAACTTGCCTCAAAATTTAATGGCTTTACTGAGCAACTATTTCTTATCTATCCGTGATACTTTTCTGATCTGGGCTGGTTTGATTTAGCTTTTCCGGGCTCACTGATGTGTCTGTCATCAGTTGGTGGGTTGAGTGGCACCTGGGTGATCTAGGATGGCCTCACTCACATGTCTGGCACTTGGAAGCCTTGACTAGAACATCTAGGTTCACCTCTGTAGTGAGTACTACAGCATGCAACCCAGATCCCCCTCTTCAGGGCCAAGACATTTTCCCCACAGTCTCTGGAAGTGTTGCCTGCTAACAAGTTACTGCTGAGTCTCCACCCCAATAATTGCCAAAAGGAGCTTCCTAACCCAAGATCATAGTCCTTCCTCAAGGGCAGCCATCATCCAATGGCTGGCTGATATAGACATTAAAATGCCTGGCCCCTTGGCCTCAACTTTCAAGGACCATCTCTACTCTAGAGCTCCCCCAAGGGATCAATTGAGACCTCTGTCCCAATTGTGTTGCAGCCTATAACTTCCCCTATGGCCAATCCCACATTTATTACTGCCTTACAGTTGTTGCCAACAGCACTCCCCAATAAACTTCCTGTTTGAAAGTCTCAATCCCAGAATCTGTCTTCTGATGTGATCTAAGACATCCTCCAAGTGGCCTCTCACCTTCTAGCAGGCTTTCTTGGGCTCACTCACCTGAAAGTGGTTACAAGGTTCCCAAGAGCATAAAAATAAACCACTGAGTCTTTTAAGGCCTAGATTCAGAACTTCTACCATTTCTCTTCTGTCACATTATTTTGGTCAAAGTTATCAGTTAGTAAAATAATTCTGAATGGGCTAAATAATCTTAATAATGATGAGGAGGAGGTAGAGGAGCAGGAGGATGTCCTTTCCATGCTTAATTAGGCACTGTTCTAAGCACTGTATTTTTTTATTCCTGTTTTTATTTAAATTTTACTTAGTTAACATGCAATGCAATACTGGTTTCTGGAGTGAGTGCTATATTTATAACAACTTATTTAATACCACATCCTTATGAGGTAGGAACTCATGTTATCCTTTTTTACAGCTGAAGAAACAGGCTCCTCAAATATTTCCCCAAATGAGCTAAATCTAGCACATGAAATCAATGAAATACCTCTGATCCTAAAGTGGAAATGGGTGACACAGCTCTGTGATGTAGAGCAGTCATTCCAATTGGCTGATTTCACTCTGTGGCTTTAAATTGTTGAACAATGCTAATGCTAATGAGAGGTTTCATTGATTTCAGAATATTTATTTATTTATTTATTTATTTGAAAGAGAGAGAGAGAGAGTGCGAGCAAGAGAGAGAACACAAGCAGGGAGGGGTAGAGGGAGAGGAAGAAGCAGACTCCCTGCTGAGCAGGGAGCCCAACATGGGACTCCATCCCCAGACTCCAGGATCATGACCTGAGCCCAAGGCAGATGCTTAACAGACTGAGCTACCCAGAAGCCCCTGATTTCAGAATCTTACCAAATGACTGAGACTTGGGTGAAGCAGGGATAGTGGGAGTCTTCACTCATTCTGGACTTTTTTGGACTACCGATTTGTGGCCTTCAGTGTTGTGCTCATGGACCTTTACCATATTTTATTCACTAAGGATTCCTCTGCAGAAGGAATTTCACTGGAAGGATTAGTCTGGTGCAGTCAAACGCCCTGTTGTGCATCAGAGCAGACATCTCAAACATCAAGCCAGCTCATATTTGGATAGAGGTGGATTTAGTTATGATCCCATGTATTTATACTGTCTGCCTTTTGATGATTGCTTTTTTCCAACCCCCCTCGATAATCAGAAACTATTTGTTTATAGCTACCCAAACACTCCAGAGGCAGCATGGATTTAGCAGAGAGCTTTATACAGCCACAAACTAACTAACCATCCCCTTATTCCTCTAAAACCTTTGTAAGGGAATGTGAGAGGTCTGCTGTTGCACCATTGACACCCCGCTGATTGACAGGATGGATGTTTGGTCTGCCTGGCTGGGCGAGTATTCCCTTTCTCCCTCACTTTTTGGCACATTCTTGACAAAGAGGCTGAGTTGGTCATGGGAATGCAACTTTCTGTCCTCTCATACTACAATTTCCAAACAAGCTTCTAGAGAACAAAAAGGACAGTTTAAATACCTTACAATTACAGTACATGCATTTTTCACTGCTGCAAGATTGTAAGTGGTCTAGGATTCTCCACCTGAAGTTCTCCTTCCTATCACATGTACCATAGCTAGAACATTACAGATATGTTTCATCATATAAACACATTCATCTTTCCCCCTTAATAAAATAAAATAAAAAATTATATTGTAAAGTGGGGTCCTGTTCAGTTGTATTCTTTAAAAACTGGTCTACAGTGTATTATCAGAAAATTTGGGCTGAGAAGGGAAGGTGTGATCTAACTACTTCCTTCAAAATATAATCATTGATGAACAAGTCAGGAAATGACAGATGCTGGCGAGGATGTGGAGAAAGGGGAACCCTCCTACACTGTTGGTGGGAATGCAAGCTGGTGCAACCACTCTGGAAAACAGCATGGAGGTTCCTCAAAAAATTGAAAACAGAGCTACCTTATGACCCAGCAATTGCACTACTGGGTATTTATCCTAAAGATACA
>RCUC01015823.1:0-34795 GCA_003697995.1 Taxidea taxus jeffersonii
AAAAAAAAAAAAAATCCCCAATGGATAAATACAGAGAACAGATTGGTTTTTGCCAGAGGTGGAAAGTGAGATGGGTAAAATGGGTGAAGGTGGTCAAAAGGTACAAACTCCCAGTTGTAAAATAAATGAGTCCTAGTAAGAAAAAAAATGACAGAATCATTTTTAAAATAATACCTGTCATGGGCTAATTTTATTCACCACAGAGGCTGTTACGGAATTTACTAGGCTTGATGTAGAGCAGGCAGTTGTGATTTCTCTGTATTTTTTTTTTAAAGATTTTATTTATTTAACACAGAGAGATCGAGATCACAAGTAGGCAGAGAGGCAGGCAGAGAGAGAGGAGGAAGCAGGCTACCCGCTGAGCAGAGAGCCCGACGTGGGGCTCGATCCCAGGACCCTGGGATCATGACCTGAGCCGAAGGCAGAGGCTTTAACCCACTGAGCCACCCAGGCGCCCCTGATTTCTCTGTATTGAATTATTTTGCCACAAGAATATATGCACCATTATATTGGTAATTAAAATACTTAAATAAGTCTAACAACAGAAATAGGAGGTGTGTATTAAAGCAACTGCTAGCTGATGCAACAGACATAATGTGAAGTCTGAACAACTTCATCGAATGAACGTGCATTTCTGGATGTGGATTGGAGGGGGGGGTGGTCTGTGCTATCACGTGACCTAGGGATTCAGGCTCCATCCATCACCTAAACTTGGGTTTCAGTGCTTGCTATAGAGCAGAAGAAAAGTATGGAGGTGGAATACTCTCTGTCAAATATATAGGCCCAGAAATGAGAAAAAAATGCTTCTACTTATATTTCAGTGGCAAGGGTAGTCACACGACCCTTCCTAACTACAAACGAACTGGGCAGCATAGTCTACTGGTGAGCCAGTGAGGAGGGCAAGACACCTATGGATGAGCAGCTCTAGTCTCTCCCATAAACTTACATAGTAGATACTCAGGAAAAGAGCAGTTATTAGAATTTTCTATGAAAACACAGGACTCCTGGGTAGCTCAGCTGAGCTACCCAGACTCCTGATTTAAGCTCAGGTCCTGATCTCAGAGTCGTGGGATCAAGCCCCGCATTGGCTCTGCACTCAGCAGGGAGTCTGCTTAAGACTCCCTCCCTCTCTCTTCACCCCTTCCCTTG
Organism: Taxidea taxus jeffersonii; assembly: GCA_003697995.1. NCBI lineage: Eukaryota > Metazoa > Chordata > Mammalia > Carnivora > Mustelidae > Taxidea > Taxidea taxus. Next base: position 1,150 of record RCUC01015823.1, read on the forward strand.
CATATGCTTTCTTTCTCTCTCAAATAAATCTAAAAAGAAAAAAAGAATTTGTTATGAAAACAATCTCCTCCACTCCTGGTGGCGTTTCTGGCAAGGCTAAGTCTGCCTTGAAATTCTACAACATTCTTAAGACCCTACCATGTGACAGGTGCTTCACAATACAAGATCACATCAGGTTTATCCAAAGGATTCTGTAAAACTTCAGCAGGAAAGGAACATCTTCTCTCTCTTTTTTTTTAAGATTTTATTTATTTATTTGGCAGAGATCACAAGTAGGCAGAGAGGCAAGCGTGGGGGTTGGGGGGACAGGCTCCCTGCTCAGCAGAGAGCCTGATGCGGGGCTCGATCCCAGGACCGAGATCATGACCTGAGCCGAAGGCAGAGGCCTTAATCCACTGAGCCACCCAGGCACCCAGGAACATCTTCTTATAAAAGCTTCTTTCTGGGTTAACCGTTGCAGTAGATTCCAGAATCTCAGTAGGAAAAAAATGTTCTCTTTCTATTAAAGCATGCTCAGAAGCTTTGCTCATGGGTCCGGGCAACCTTCAACATGACTGGGCGTGCAGGACACTTTACGAGCACCAGTAGGCGAGGAAAAACCAAGGTAGTCCTCTGGGGCAAGGACTTAGATAAGAGGCAACAGAACGGTGCTGAACTATTTTGATCTTTGCTATTCCAAGACAGCGTGTCTCCCAAGGAACCACTTTCTTCTCACAGAAGTGCTCTGGGCTTCTGAGGATCTCAGCGTCAGCAGGTGCTTGCTGCATAGTGAGATCCCGGGTCGTTCCTCATCCCCCAATTGCCAGGGAGGCTTTGGTTATTGACCACTTGGTTGAGCTCCCTCATCAGTGTCTTTGTTCGGAGGCCAGTCTCAAATACCACATGGTTAACGGATTCCAGAGTGGGACGTGAGGGCACAGCTGGGAAGGCCCAGGGCCTTCATCCATCCATGTATATAAACCACCTAGTACACTGATTGGCAAATATTGGGTCTCTTATTAATGACAATTTTTACTCGGATCATCTTGGTCCTAGATGATACCACTCACACCTTTGTAATATTTTTGTTTGTTTGCTTTCATTCAGCATATGTCAGAGAATATGCATTGCAGGACAGAAAACACCAAAATAGCCAATATGTTTCCTGGCAAGAAAATTGTCCCTATTTGAGGGTATGTTTTTTAATTTCAGTATGAGTCTTACCCAGTTAGATGCAACTCAGTGGTCCCTAACTTAGAATTTGCAGAATTGTACTCAAGAAAACCTAATTACAATGTCATTTCAATGGAGTGGGCTCTGGCTCTCCTCATCCAAGGCAGAGTGTGAACTTGGTGGCTTCTTGGCCATACTTCAAGGGAGTGGAACCCTGTTTCTTAGAAGTTTCTTAGATATGATGTACATGAAACACCTGGTTTGTCCACTGTGTTCATCAGCAGTGGGACAGAAGTGCAGGACCCCATCTATTCCTGCTTCAGGTTTTCCCACATTCCCAAGGTAGCTGTTAAGAATTCATTCCAGGGGCACCTGGGTGGCTCAGTCGTTAAGCATCTGCCTTCGGCTCAGGTCATAATCCAGGGTCCTGGTATGGAGCCCTGCACCAGGCTCCCTGCCAGGCAGGAAGCCTGCTTCTCCCTCTCCCGCTCCCTTTGCTTTGTTCCCTCTCTCACTATGTCTCTCTTTTATCAAACAAATAAAATCTTTAGCAAAGAAAGAAGAATTCATTCCACTCCCAGACACACAATCTGATGTCTGTCTTTTGCTTAGGATTCGCTTAGCCTCACGTAGCCCAACACATTTCTGCCTCTGAAGGCCTACATAGTCACAACCCCGAACTGCCTGGCCTCAGTTAATCTACACTTGACTGCTCTGATCTGGAAGCTCCTCTTCTTCCTCACTGCTTCTTTTTTGTTGACTTTTATGTCTTAGAGTATATCTCACCATCTTCCTTTGATGATAGCTTCTCCTAGACTTGTAATTCTATGGGCAGTGGCTCAGTCTTCTTTTTCTTTCTATTCCCCCATACTACAATGGAGTTTCCCAAAGAGCAGATGCTGAATTAATGCTTGGTAACTAGACAGTAAGGAGGATTTCTAATGTATTATGATTTCATTTTACCCACATTCCTAAATAAGCAGAGAATATACAGATGTGTGTGTGTGTATGTGTGTATGGATTATGTATATATTTAATATTATGTATATAATCATATATATCTACATATATATCTTATATAGATATATATAGACAGGTAGAGATGCAGATACATATTAAAGAGTAAAAGAATGAGCCTGGCCAAGAATTTAACCATTTACTGTCCCATTTCTCTTTCGTGATTCCCAAGTAATTTTCCTATGGAATTATTTCACATTTTCATGACAGTCCCTATGCCAATAACATGTTATATTCTTCTGGTTAATAGAAAATAGAAACGGTTAGAAAAAAAAAAACTGGACTCCTTATGCAACTTGCTAATGCTACTGAGAAACGTCACATCAGATTAAGATGCTCACACTCCAGACCTCAGAGGCTAAAGCAAGCATGAGCCCCATCTGCTCCCCCTGCCCACCAGTCTATATTCTCTCTAGACTGGTAGAAGAGGTGAGGCTCTATGGGACTGTACTGTTCTGAGGCTGGTGGCCCCCTTAGATCTCACTCGGTCAGGATCTGGACTGGTGCCTCAGCCCCCACTGTTAGGGGTTGGCGTTCTCCTTAGTCTTCAGGGTCCTCACCTTGACTCTTGCTATAATCTAGAAATTCTCCCTCTGCTGACTTGTTGAGGTTTCTCCCCTACAGGAGATGCCATGGGAGGAAGTGAGTATGATTCATCATGTTTCCACACCTGGGTCTCTCAGGTCCACCAAGGGACAAGGCTGTATATAGCCTCATTCTTTCTGGGAAAGGTATTCTTATTGTTACTCAGTGTTACCACCTTGACTTCCATTAGGCCCCTCTTCTGGAGGGGGCCTCCCTGTGTAAGTCCAAAGATTTCACATCCCTGTGACCATCCCTAGCTCTATCACTTGCCAACCTTATGAAAGTGAGAAATGTACAAGTTATTTGCCAGTAAAGGGAGTCTCCTAATTCCTGTCTTGTAGGAATGTTGGAAGACACACTGTATTATAAAGCACTTGGCATACTTACGGGGAAATATTGGATCTTTAATCATTGATAGTTATGATTATTTTGAAACCCCAAGTTATCAACCGCCCATTATTTTTTTCTTAATTGAGTAGATATTAGAGAATATACAGTTGCTCTTCAACAGTCTTTAATAAATTACACAAATCCAGGGTAGATAACTTTTAATATTAGGGAAAAAAGACTAAAAGAAATAAAGTAAACAAATCATTGAGCACCTTAAATTTTAAAAGCTTTTTCATACACTTTGTGATCCCAACTATTTTGCTATTGGATTCTTTCACATCTCCATGTAAATCGTGTTCTGATGGCATGTTATCTTGTCTGGATCATGAACAAACTATTGAGTATTTTTAAATTGTTTCATAAATACTAAAACTGGAACATTAAAACCTTTTAAACAGCAAAAACTATATGGCCCACATTGTTTATATATTTATATTATGAAGCTAAGTAAAATTTCTATTAAAGAAAAAAATTTGAAAAAATACTAAATATCTTCAGCTAATATTTACCTGTTTATCTATCTTTACCTTGAATAACTCACGTGAGGAAGAAACAAAAAGTTTTGTTAAAACTACACCCACCTCGACCCCAGCTACTTAAAATGTTGAATGCTTTCTTAACTGTGAGAACACCTATGCTTTGTTCCCTCCCATCCCTAGGGCTCTGCACTACTCAGAAGGTGCCCTCTTCCACCCCAGGGAAAAGCAGCCGCCCAGACTGCCTGACTAGAACCTGCGCCTGCCACGGCCCACCACGCGCTCCTCCTCGTCTAGCAGAGCCTCCTCATACAGCTGGGGGAAGCAGCTGGGCAAAGTGTCGTTGATCTTGGCCAGGACCTGCAGCACCTGCATCTTGCTGGTCTCCGCGCGGGCCCGCGGGCCCCACAGGAACTCGTGGCGCAGAGGGTTGCTGGCGGGCACCGGGCGGTACTCCAGGTAGCCCTGGCGCACCAGGTCTTCGGTGATGAACTTGCGCGGCTCACCGAAGACCAGGTTCCTCCTGCCCTCCTGCACGCCCAGCAGGTTGAGGAACTCCCACACCTCCTCCTCGCTGGCGCGGTTGCCCTTCATGAAGATCACGCCCAGGAGCGCCATCAGGAGGCCGGTCTTGGGCAGCCCCTTGCTGCCGCCGCCCAGGGTGCTGTCGCCCGGGAGGGCCAGCTTGCTGACCAGCGTGTAGGACTGGCCGCGGGCGTCGGCCTCCCGGAGCTCCATCCCGAAGACCAGCTCCATGCGCTCGGAGGTGAGCCTGAAGATCTCGGGGAAGTGCTCACGGTACTTCCTGCCAACGATCTTCAGCAGCGCCGCCCTTGTGATGGGCTCCCCAGAGCTGTGCTTCTCCAACAGGAATTGCACCAGCATCCCAGCCTTGCGGATCAGGGGGTTTTTGCGAGTGACCCGGGGGGCGACCCGGGGAGCGGCTGGGGAGGCAGCCGGGGCGGCGGCCGGTGCCACCGCCGCGGCCGGGTTCTCGGCGCCCTGGTCGCCTGGCAGGCCTGGGGACCCTGGGCCAGGAGACTCAGGGGCCGGGCCACCCTGGGGTGGTAAAGATGCACCCGCCTCCTCGGGGGAGCCCGGGGGAGCGCGGGGGGGCTCCTCTACTGCTGCTGCTGCTGCTGCTGCAGGAGGAGCACCCCCGACACCCTGAGCCTCACCGCGGCCCTGGTGGCGTTTCTCCCGGGCACGGACCTTGCTCTTCTGACCCCGAGGCATGGTGACACTGGGAGGGCTGGCAGGCAGCGAGGGCACCTGGAGGGGGGGACAGTGAGGTGGGGGAGACCCCTTCAGCGGAGAGATCCCACCTTGGCTTTGCCCACGGCCGCCCCTGCAGGGTCCCCCAGGGCACTGCTCTAGGACCCCACAGGGCTCCCACTACCCTGGTCAGCCTGGGCCCTGAGCAAGGTGGTGTGGGCCTTGGGCCCCAGCCAGGCAGCCCTGCCTGGGCGCTACCGCGGTGACGGCCATGTTCCTGACAGTGAAGACCCCGGTGTCCAGGTAGGGCCGTGGGGGGGGGGGTCCCTGTTAAGTGTTGGGAAGACCTGGGCCCCCAACCCCCTCCCCTCTCTGAAGGTGACCCTGGGATCTTCCATGGTACCCTGGAGGAGGGAAGGAGGGAGCCCTTCAGCCCACCACTGAAGTCAGGGGGCACCTGGTGCTGACCACTTATGGGAGGGCTTCTCTGCCCTGAGTTCGTGGGGTCCTCAGAATGACGCAGGACCCCCACTTTGAGTCCGTGTAGGACCTGGGACCCTCCCTTCCTCTGACCGCAGGCTGCACCTGCAGATTAAAGCTGAGACCTGATGGGAGAAATGATGGGATGTCTCTGCCTGACGTTCCTTTCTTGGCATGTTAAGGATCCACAGGAGAGGGCGGGCCCTATTCCTGGTTCCCGCAGACCTCACTCCGGGTCCTCCCTTGCCCCGCTTCTGGCCACTCACGCTAATGGCAGCAGGTGCTGGAGACTCATTAGGAGCCTGAAGGTCCTCACCGCGAGTCCCGGCACGACCTGGAAATCCTCCCTCTGCTGATGTGCAGCCAGCCCCTTAGACCAACGCCTCCCCGTTTCCGGAGCACAAAGCAAGGCAGCACCTCAGTCTTTAGACCAGCCCGGACCCTCCCAGGCCAAGGCCAAGGCCAGGAGCAGAGACTCCACATGGCCTCTGTTCTGGGGTATGGATTCCCCCCAGTCGTCGCAAAGGCCCTCTCCTTCCCACCAGTAGGCCTGGAGGTCTTTGCCTGTGCTTAGCTGAGCCAGAGTTCGGCAGTCCCAGGCCAAGGCCTGCAATCCCTGAGACCCCACGAGGTAAGTGAAGGGACTTGGGGCTTAACCGCCATGTTGGGGCCTCCGAGCCCCAAAAGCAAGGACAGAGCGGGGAAGGGCCTGTTGGACCCCTCTTTCGGGGGAGTTTGGGCTGGGGGGTTGTCGAGGGTGTGTCCCCACAGTTGTAACCCTGGACTCCTTGCACCTAGACCCCTAACAGTATGCAGGACCCCTGTCTGGGCTCACCCTAGGCAGGAGCTGTTCGACAAGGCCTCACTGCCCACAACGTGGTCAGGAGGAAGTTCTTGAGGGCCAGGAGGTCCACTTCCGTTCCTGTGAGTCTGGGCCCCAAAGAGGGCCCTGGAGGTTGGGTGTGGGCGGGGGGAGGGGGGGAGGCTCTGTGGGCGGGGCCCTGTGGGGGGGGTGGGGAGTGATGTGGGTAGTGTGTGGTGTGCTGGATTGTAGGGGGAGTCCTGCAGGACTCACAAGGGCTTTCACTGACTCTTAGCCGGTCCAGTGGATTCTCCCTCTGCTGTGCTGAGTGTGTTGGCCTGAGACCAAAGGTATCATTTCGTTCCCATCCTCTAGTAAGAAAAATTTGGGGATCTGAGCTTAGCTGCCATGCCCAGGGCTTCCCAGGTCTGACAGCAGATGGTAGCTTGGTGGGGGGCTGTGCACTTTGGTGGGAACTCCCTTAATCGTCTCTCAGTGTCTTTCCTTGACTCCTTGTGGGAGTTGTGATACCTCCCCTTTGCTGACTCAAGGCCTCATAGGAATGACTTAAACTCTCTGAGAGTCCTCCTGATAAATCATGCAGGTACTCCTCATCTGACCACTCCTTCCTGTGACCTTTCAGAGCTCTCATTAGACACTTACACCTTATTCAAGTCCTGTTTCAAATAACACTGTACTGTCACTGTTAGTACAAGTGTCTTACACCAGCGTATTTCCAATTCCTCCCTTCCTTTGTGAGGTGGTATCTCATTGTGGTTTTGATCTGTATTTCCCTGATGCCAGGGGATGTTTACAGTGTAAGGTTTCCTACCCCTTCCTGAATCCAAGGGCTTCTGCTCACAGTGAGCTGTGATTCCCTTATCTCTTTCATTTTGGGGGGCATTGGTTTGCCGTGTAACTTCAATTCTCTTAATAGGTCAAGAACAATTATTGACTTTGTGAGTATGGTAGTGATGATTTCTAACATCTTTACATGTCAGAGCAGGAAAATTGTTTAATTTCAGATAGTAGAGTTGGTACCAAACATCCATATCTTGTTTCTTACTTTATTGGCAATAATTTTTTTTAATATTTTGTTTATTTATTTAACAGAGAGAGAGAGAGAGCTCATAAGTAAGCAGAGAGGAAGGCAGAGAGAGAGGAGGAAGCAGGCTCCCCACTGAGCAGAGAGCCCAATGTGGGGCTCGATCCCAGGACCCCAGGCTCATGACCTGAGCCGAAGGCAGAAGCTTAACCCACTGAGCCACCCAGGTACCCCTTTATTGGCAATCTTTATAACTTTCTCCATTTATGTATGCTTACTATAGATTATACAAAGTGGAAATTCCCTTCTAATGTAAGTTTGCTAAAATTCCTTAACTTGAACTGATCATAAATTTTTATCAAAGGCCTTTTCCTTACTTTTGCATATCACTAAATTGTGATATCGTGATTTATAATAGGAAATACGTGTTGTGCTTTCGTCCCCATTCCTGACACATAGCACCTAAAACTCTTGAAATTTCCTAAGTGATAAGAGCAATAAAGGTGACAGGAATGTTTTTTGTATAATTCAGAACAAGTGCCCTCTAGCCATACCTGAGTTTATGTTAATGAGGTAACTTTGGAAAGTCACTAAATATGGGCACTGCCTGCCAGGGCAATGAACTGCATATTTAAAGGGTTGGAAACTTCAGCCCCACCTCCTGACCTCCAGGGAGGGGAGAGAGACTGAAGATTCACTTATTCAGCAGTGGCCAGTGATCTAGTTAATTGTGCTTATGTAATGAAGCCTCAGTAAACATCCTAACCAGGGGCGCATGGGTGGTGCAGTCGGTTAAGCATCACACTCTTGATTTCTGCACAGGCCATGATTTAGGGGTCCTGAGATGGATCTTGGCATTGGACTCCTTGCTGGGCTTGGAATGGATTTAAGAGTCCCTCTCTCCCTCTACCTCCCCCCACCCCCTGCATGCTCTTTCTCTTAAACAACAATAACCACCACCTAACCAGAGTGTTTTGGAGAGCTTCCAGTTTGCTGAACTCGTGGAGGTATTGGGCGGGGGGGAGCGGTGCCGCTGGAGAGAGGGTGTGGAAGCCCTGTGCCCCTTCCCCACACCAGACTTTAAACATTTCTTACATTTGGGTGTTACTGGGTCATTCTGTTTTTATGATAAGTTAGTAACCTAGTAATTAAATCGTTTTTTTGAGTTCTGTGAGCCATTTTAGAAAATTTTCAAACCCAAAGTGGGGTTTGTGGGAACCCCTGATTTATAGCCAGTCAGAAGTATGGGAGGCCCAGACTTGTGATTAAGTATATGATCGTCTTACGGGAATGAGCCCTTAACTTGTGAGATTTGATGCTAATTTCAGGTAAATATTGTCAGAATAGAATCGAGTTATAGGATACCTAGCTGGTGTGGGGGATAAAAACCCAAAAACCTATTCATTCGGTGTCAGTAGCACTGAAAGCAGAGGTGTAGAGAAAAATATTCTTTACTTTTACAAATGCATTTTCTTTTTCTGTGAATGTAGTAATTTTCATTTTTCAGTATTTTCTTCTGTGATAACAGTCATTGTGTTTCTTAGTCACCCTGTTTATTCATTTAATTCATTCTTATGTTGAATATCTGTAAATTTACTTTAAAGATTATTTGTCTCCATGGGAGTGATCTTTGCTCGAGTACTCTTTTATTGGGTATTCTTACCTGCCATTTGTATCAAGGAGAGCTACTCTGTTAAAATGGTTGATCCATTTCCTATCATTTTGTGTGATTTGGAAGAATTTAAATATGATGGTGATTAGTTTTTCCCTAACCATTTGGTATATTCAGCCTCCAAACCTGACTTGTCTTGGAAAATTCTTTTTTTTTTTAAAGATTTTATTTATTTATTTGATAGAGATTACAAGTAGGCAGAGAAGCAGGCAGAGAGAGAGGAAGGGAAGCAGGCTTCCTGCTGAGCAGAGAGCCCGATGCGGGACTCAATCCCAGGACCCTGAGATCGTGACCTGAGCCGAAGGCAGAGGCTTTAACCCATTGAGCCACCCAGGCACCCCTTGTCTTGGAAAATTCTGATGGTGTTAAAGGTTTTGACTCTATCTTCAGTACAGTGATTTATATATTTTAGAATTTGTTCGTTTTATGCAGATTGTCAAATTTAAAGGCATGATACTTATAATTAAAGCAATCATACACACATTACAGAGAAGAGAATAATGAACCCAATGTACCTGAAACTCGGCATCAATAATCTTCAATGTCACAGGACAAATGTTGTTCAAATTCAGATTTATTTATCATTTTATTGGCACGTCCATTTCTGAGACAAAGTGATACCATTCAGAGATACCCAATGTCTGTTTCTGCTTTGTGGTGATGTTGACTGAGATCTTCACCCTTTTCTGTAAATCCATTAGGGGCTGTAGAATGGTATCCTCGATCATTCCACCGATTTTGTGTGTGTGTGTATTTTTTTATATATAACATTTAAAGTGAACAATTCAGTGACATCACTACATTCATAACATTGTGCAACCACCTCTGTCTAGTTCGAAACACAATCATCATTCCAAAAAATAACTTCCTACCCTTCAAAAAGTTACTTCCCATTCACTGCTCTCCCTAGCCCCTGGCAATCATCATTCTGTTTTGCCTCTGTCTGAATTTGCTTAGACTGGATGATTCCTATACTTGTTATCATACAATATGTGACCTTTTGTGTCTGGTTTCTTTCACCTATCCTAATGTTTTCAAGGTTCATCTATGGCCTATCATGTATTGGTATTTTATTCCTTTTTATGACCAAATAATATTACATTGCAAGGACATACTCTGTTTTGTTTATTCATCTGTTGATGGAAATTTTGGCTTGTCTGCATTTGGGGGCCTTATGAATAATAATGCTTCTATGAATATTTGTACACCATTATTTCTTTGATTACTCTTAAAATTATGTTGGTTATTTATATACCTACGAGTACAACTGCTGAGTCATATGGTAATTCTTTGTTTAAATTTGAGGGACTGCCAAACTGTTTTGCAAAGAGCCTGAACCATTTTATATTCCTACCAGCACTGTACGTGGGTTCCAATTTCTCCACATTCTTGCCAGCCCTTGTTTGGGTGGGTTTATTTTGTCCCTCCCCCATTTTTGTAACCACCCTTGTAAAATGCTATCCCATTGTGTCTTTGTTTCACATTTTCCTAATGACTAATAATATTGAGCATCTTTTCATGTTAGCCATTTGTAGATTTTCTTTTGAGAAATACGGTGGGTTTTTTTGTTTTGTTTTGTTTTTAAGTTGAGTTGTTGGTCTTTTTGTTCTGTGGCTTTTTTCCTCCCATAGTGACTGAGAGACAGGCCTGATCCTTCCTGGATGACTACATTTCAATGGAAAGTCTTTCAAATCTTTGAGAAAGACATTCCTGGGTTGTTTGAGATACATAAACACCTCAAATGGTCGAAGGATGGATTTATAATTAAAAGGTTTTTTTTTTAAAGTGTTTTTTTTTAAGATTTTTATTTATTTATTTGACAGAGAGCAAGATCACAAGTAGGCAGAGAGGCAGGCCGAGAAAGAGGGGGAAGCAGGCTCCCTGCAGAGCAGAGAGCCCGATGTGGGGCTCAATCCCAGGACCCCGAGATCATGACCTGAGCCAAAGGCAGAGGCTTTAACCCACTGGGCCACCCAGGCGCCCCTTGTTAAAAGGTTTTATTGTTGTTGCATTGATTTTTAAATAGATTCTCTAAAGGAAGATGGTGGGGGGGGATGGGGCTATCATCAGATATTGGCTGGAACAAATGGTAATTCTTTTTGTAGACTTGGTATGTTCCAAATAGAAACTCATGGGCATCTGGGTTGTCCTAAGATGTACCCTTAGGCTGCTAAAAGCCTTGCTTGAGTTCAGCCAAGTTTTTTAGTGCGGGGGTTTAGGTAGAGTCATTCATGCCAAGAGTTTTTGCAGTTCTTAGTTCCCAAACTCCCCACCTCCACGTCACATAATCCTGTCCAAAAGTACTTTAAAACTTGGCAGGTTTCTTTATTCAAGGCTAGTAGGGAAGCAAGAACATATTTGCTAGCAGAACAATATCTTATGTAATGTCTCTAATTAAAGAACTGATGTCATACCTTTGGCATATATTGTAGTGTAGTAAGTGGAGGGACCCTCATCGCCTCGACATCGTCTGGATTAGAAACAAGCCACTAGGCCCTACCCCCACCTTGGCATAGACGTCCACAGAGCTATGACTTACAGGAGATGTGCTTGATGAGGGTCCAGTACAGTTGTGTCTGCCACATTCCATCCCCTAGACCCATTATTTCATATCCCTGCCTTATACAGAATTCGTCCACACCATCCAAAGACCCCAAAAAGCCGGATCCCATTACAACATGAATTCAATATTTAAAACTCCAGCTGCAGATGATGACGCTTTTGCTGTGTAGTTTATCTACTCACCAATTCAACACCGTACCTCTCTATTTGTGAACCTGTTAAAAGTTGTGTGTTCTAACATACTTAGTGTACAGTGCTGGGACAAGAATGGGATAATAGCTACAGAAATTCCTGCATAAAACAGGTGTCTTGGGAAGTACAGAAGAATCAAATAGCTGTTTTGAAATTCCATGAGGCAAAAGTTGTCAATTTCTTGATAAGATTTCGAAGCTCGAGAATAATTCTGGCTGTCAGCTTCATTCCGCAGGTTCCTGGTTTCAGCCTCTGTGTTATCCTTCTTTTGTAATGAAAGGTAACGTGTGTTCATTGTAAAACAATTACTCTGCAGATAGTGATCAAATGCCCTGGGATTAATACTCAATACACCTCCCTTGCCTTCTCCGTGGACACGTTCTTTCTAGTTTATCTGGAATTCTTTAGTAACCGCTGAGAGTCACTTTTTTTTATTTCCTGGAAATGTTTTATTGGAAGTAAAATAATTTATACGGTTCTCACATTTTTTTAAATTAACATATAATGTATTATTTGTTTCAGGGGTACAGGTCTGTGAATCATCAGTCTTACACACTTCACAGCACTCCCCATAGTACATCCCCTCCCCAGTGTCCATCACCCAGCCACCTCACTCCCCTCCAGCAACCCTCAGTTTGTTTCCTGAGATTAAGAGTCTCTTATGGTTTCTCTCCCTCTCTGGTTTCAGCTTGTTTCATTTTCCCCTCCCTTCCTGTGTGATCCTCTGTCTTGTTTCTCAGATTCCCCATATCAGTGAGATCATATAATTGTCCTTCTCTGATTGACTTATTTTGCTCAGCATAATACCTTCTAGTGGCAAGATTTCATTTTTTATGGCTGTATAGTATTCCATTTTGTATGTATGTATATATATCACATCTTCTTTATCCATTCATCTGTTGATGGGCATCTAGGCTCTTTCCATAGTTTGGCTATTGTGGACATTGCTGCTATAAACATTCAGGTGCACGTGTCCCTTTGGATCACTACATTTGTATCTTTGGGGTAAATACCCAGTAGTGCAATTGCTAGGTGGTATGGTAGCTCTATTTTCAACTTTTTCAGGAACCTCCATACTATTTTCCAGAGCAGTTGCACCAGCTTGCATTCCCACCAACAGTGTAGGAGGGTTCCCCTTTCTTCACATCCTTGCCAGCATCTGTCATTTCCTGACTTGTTAACTTTAGCCATTCTGACTGGTGTGAGGTGGTATCTCATTGTGGTTTTGATTTGTATTTCCCTGATGCCCAGTGATGTGGAGCACTTTTTCATGTGTCTGTTGGCCATCTGGATGTCTTCTTTGCTGAAATGTCTGTTCAGGTCTTCTGCCCATTTCTTGATCATGTGTTCTTTGGGTGTTGAGTTTGATAAGTTCCATATAGATTTTGGATACTAGCCCTTTATCTGATATGTCATTTGCAAATATCTTCTCCCATTCTGTCAGTTGTCTTTTGGTTTTGTTGACCTTTGCTTTGCAAATGCTTTTTATCATGAAGTTCCTAGTTCATTTTTGCCCTTGCTGCCCTTGCCTTTGGCAATGTTTCTAGAATCACTTTGATATTCTAGGCTCTAGTCTCTCAAATATGCAAGCGCAATCATCTAAGATTCCTTAGCCTGTTTCTCCCTCCCACAATCTTAGCAACCACTGTATTGCTACTCTTAAACTTTGGTACCACTAAAGAAATACAGTTTTCCAAATGCCCAGATAGACTTGTCTCAGGGTGTTTACACTAGAAATCTACTTTCCTCACTCCTTTTTGTTCCTTGTCTCTCTGGGCTACCATGATACCCCAGCAACTGAAAATTGCTCCTATCCTAAATCCCAACATCTCCAGCAATACTGTGGTGTTTTCCAAAGAGCAGATACTCAACGTTAAGGAAATAAATGAACTAGTGAATATGGTATGCCATTTATTAAGATTTATTAGAGCCTACCTTCTTAGATAAGTTAAACAAATCCAAGTATGCATTTTTAAATTTTACAGAATGACAGTATTAGGGAATCCATGAGTTGACAGGCTTTGATTTTATTTTTCTCTGTTTCATGAGCACAACAGTTTTACTGCTGAGTTATTTGATATTTCCAAAGAAAGGCCTATTACAAGGCCACACTATAACATTCCTTTTTTTTTAAGGTTTTATTTATTTATTTGACAGAGACACAGTGAGAGAGGGAACACAAGCAGGGAGAGCTGGAGAGGGAGAAGCAGGCTCCCCGCTGAGCAGGGAACCCGATGCAGGACTCAATCCCAGAACCCTGGGATCATGACCTGAGCCGAAGGCAGACACTTAACGACTGAGCCACCTAGGCACCCCACATTATTACATTCCTAATCATAAATAAAATGTAAGAATTCTTAGTTTGATTTACAAAATATCATAGCTTCTACTCTATTGTGTAACATTAAAAAATTTTATTGATATATAATTAACACATAGTGTTCTATTTTCAGATAGACAATATAATGATTCAATAATTCTATATATTTCTCAGTGTTCATAAAAAAAAAGTGTGATCTTAATCCCTTTTATCTATTTGACCCATCTCCCCACCTATCTGTCCTCTGGCAACTACCAGGTCTCTGTAGATGAGTCTATTTTTTGTTTCTTTGTTTCTTTGGTTTGTTTCTTAAATTCTACATACGAATGAAATCATATAGTGTTTGTCTTTCTTTCAGTTATTTCACTTAACATTATACCCTCTAGGTCCATCCATGTTGTCACAGAGTCAAGATACCATTCTCTTTTGTGGTTGAATATTTTATATATATACAATATATACATATACTGTATATATATAATATGTATATTTTATATATATGCCACATCTTTATCCATTCATCTATCAGTGGACACTTGAATTGCTTCTATATCTTGGCTATTATAAATAATGCTGCAGTAAACATAGGGGTTCATATATCTTTTCAAATTAGTGTTTTCATTTTCTTTGGATAAATATCCGGTAGTGGAATTACTGGATCTTATGGTATTTCTGGTCCCTTTTTTTGTTTTTTTTTTTAACTTATTTATTTATTTGAGAGAGAGAGAGCCAGTGGGGGCGGGGGGCAGAGGAGAGAGAGAGTCCTCAAGCTAACTCTCCAGTGAGCCTGGAATCTGACATGGGGCTCAATCCCATGACACTGAGATCATGACCTGAGCCAAAATCAAGAGTCTGCTCAGCAGACTGAGCCATCCAGGTGCCCCATCTATTTTTACTTTTTAGAGGAACCTTTTCACATTGGATGCAGCAATTTGCATTCCCACCAGCAGTGCATGAGGGCTTCTTTTTCTCTATATCCTCATCAACACTTTTTTCTTGTGTTTTTTATTTTAGCCATTGTGATGGTGTGAAGTGTTATCTCATTGTGATTGTAATTTGCATTTCTCTGCTGATAAGTGATGTTGAGCTACTTTTCATGTGTCAGCCATGTGTATGCCTTTTTGGAAAATGTGTACTCAGGTCCTCTGCCCTTTTTTTAACCAGAGTATGTGTTTTTTATGTGTGTGCTTAAATTCTTTGTTTATTTTCAGTATTAGCCCCTTATTGGATATATCATTTGGAGATATCTTCTCCCTTTCAGTTGGTTGCCTTTTTGGTTTGTTGATGGTTTCCTGTACTATGTAAAAGCTTATTTTGATGTAGTCCTAGTAGTTTAATCTTGCTTTTGTTTCCCTTGTCTAAGGAGGCAAGTCTAGAAAGATGTTTTTATGGCTAACATCAAAGAAATTACTGCTGATATTTTCTTCTGCAATTTTCCCAGCACCATTTGTTGAAGAGATTGTCTTTCCCTATTGTATATTCTTGCCTTCTTTGCCATACATTGATTGACTATACAGGCATGGGTTTATTTCTGGGCTCTCTATTCTGTTCCTTAATCTACGTGTCTGTTTTTGTGCCATACCATGTTTTTTTGATCACGATAGCTTTGTAGTATCTGGGATTGTGATACCTCCCATTTTGTTCTTCTTTTTCAAGATTGCTTTCCCTGTTTGGAGTTTTCTGTGGTTCCATAAAAATTTTGGTATTATTTTCTGGAGTTCTGTGAAAAATGCTATTGATACTTTGGTAGGGATTGCATTGAATCTACCTATTGCTTTATGTAGTATGGATATTTTAACAACTTGTGTTCCTCCAATCCATATACATGGTGAATCTTCCCATTTGTTTGTGTTGTCTTCCATTTCTTTCATCGTTGTTTTTTTAGTTTTCAGAGTATAGGTCACGTTTGTCCTTGGTTAAGTTTATTCCTAAGTATCTTATTCCTTTTGGTGCTTTTCTTTTTTTTTAAATTTTTTAATTTCTTTTGGTGCTATTTTAAACAGGATTGTTTTCTTAATTTCTCTTTCTGCTAATACATTATTAGTTTATAGAAATGCCACAGATTTCTGTAAGTTTGTTTTGTATCCTGTGACTTTACTGAATTCATTATCAGTTCTATCAGGTTTTTGGTGTAATCTTTTGGGTTTTCTATATAATATCATGCCATCTGCAAATAATCTAAGTTTTACTTTTTCCTTACCAATTTGAATGCCCTTTGATTTTTTTTTTTTTTTTTTGGTCCCATCACTGTGGCTAGGACTTCCATTATTATGTTGAATAAAAGTAGTAAGAGTGGGCATCCTTGTCTTGTTCCTGATCTTAAATGAATTACTCTCAAGTTTTTCACCATTGAATACAATGATAGCTGTGGGTTTTTCATAGATAGCTTTTTTAAGTTGAGGTATGTTCCCTTTAAAACTACTTTGTTGATACCTTTTATCATGAATGCATGTTGTACTTTGTCAAATGCTTTTTCTTTATCCTTTGAAATGATCATATGGTTTTTATCCTTAACTTTTATCGATGTGATGTATCACTTTAATTCTTTGGCCAATATTGAACCACACTGGCATCCCAGGAATAAATCCCACTTGATCATGATAAATATTTTTAATGTATTGTTGAATTTGGTTTACTAACATTTTGTTGAGAATTTTTGCATGTATATTCATCAGAGATATCAGCTTGTAAGCTTTTGTTGTAGTGTCTTTATCTGGTTTGTGTATCTGGGTAATGCTGGCCTCATAGGATGATTTTGAAAGCTTTCCTTCCTCTTCTATTTTTTGGAATAGTTTCAGAAGAATAGGTATTGACTCCTCTTTACATGTTTAGTAGAATTCAAATGTGATGCAGTCTGTTCTGGGATTTTGTTGTTGTTAATTGCTTGATTACTGATTGAGTTGTAGTGTTACTGATCAGTCTGTTCAAATTCTCTATTTCTTCCTGATTCATTTTTAGAAGGTTATATGTGTCTGGGAATGTATTTTTTTCCTAGGTTGTCCAATCTGTTAGCATGTAATTTTTCATAATATTGTTTTATAATCCTTTGTATTTCTTTGGTGATGGTTGTTATTTCTCCTCCATTTCTAATTTTATTTGAGTCCTCTCTCTCTTTTGATAATGAGTGTGGCTAAAGGCATGTCATTTTTTACTGATCTTTTCAAAGAACCAGTTCCTGGTTTCATGGATCTATTCTATTGTTTTTTAAGTCACTTTTTCATTTATTTCTACCCTAATATTCATTATTTCCTTCTTTCTATTAGTTTGGGGCTTTGTTCTTTTTCTAGCTCCTTTAGGTGTGAGGTTAGTTTGTTCATTTGAGATTTTTGTTTGTTTCTTCAGGTAGGCCTGCATTGCTATAATCTTCCCTCTTAGAACAGTTTCTTGCTGCATTCCAAAGATTTTGAACCATTATGGTTTCATTTGTCTCCGTGTATCTTTTTTTTTAATTTCCTCTTTGAGTTCTTGGTTGACCTATTCATTGTTTAGTAGTATGTTATTTAGCCTTCCATGTATCATGTTCTTTCCAGATTTTTCTGTGTGATTGATTTCTAGTTTCATACAGTTATGGTCAGAAAAGATACATGATATGACAATCTTTTTGAATTTGTTGAGACTTGGTTTTTTATTTGTTTGGTTGGTTGGGGTTTTTTTAAAGATTTTATTTATTTATTTGACAGATCGAGATCACAAGTAGGCAGAGAGACAGGCAGAGGCTCCCCGCTGAACAGAGAGCCCGATGCGGGGCTTGATCCCAGGACCCTGGGACCATGACCTGAGCCGAAGGCAGAGGCTTAACCCACTGAGCCACCCAGGCACCCCTGAGACTTGTTTTATGGCCTAACATGTGATCTATTCTGGAGAATGTTCCATGTGCACTTGGAAAGAATCTTCTGTCATTTCCTGATGAAATGTTCTAAATATAGCTGTTAGATCCATCTGGTTCAATATGTCATTCAAAGCCACTTCTTATTGATTTTCTGTCTGGATTATCAATCCATTGATGTAAGGGGATGTTAAAGTTCCCTACTTTTATTGTATTACTGTCAGTTTTTTTCTTTATGTTTGTTAATAGTTGCTTTATATATTTAGGTGCTCCAGTGTTGGTTGCGTAAGTCTATACAGTTGTTAAATATTCTTATTGGGTTGTTCCCTTTATCACTATGTAGTGTCCTTTGTTTGTTACAATCGCTACCCCAGCATTCTTGTCACTTGCATTTGCATGATAGATGTTTTTTCATCCCTTCACATTCAGTCTGCATGTGCCTTTAGGTCTGCAGTGAGTCTCTTGTAGGCAGCAAATAGAGGCATCTTGGGATTTTTTTATCCATTCTGTCACCCTAGATCTTTTGATTGGAGCATTTAGACCATTTACTTTGAAAGCCATTATTGATAGTTATGTACTTGTTGCCATTTTGTTGTTTTATAGTTGTTTTTGTAGTTCTTTTCTGTTCCTTTTTTCTTCTCTTGCTCTCTTCCCTTGTGGTTCGGTGGCTTCCTTTAGTGACATACTTGGATTCCTTTTGATGTGTGGTTGCCATTAGGTTCATTTGGAGATCTTATGCATATAGCTGTCTATATTAGGTCGAGGGTCACTTAAGTTTGAACCCATCCTAAACCACTAAATTTCAACTCCCTCCCCTTCATAATTTATGTGTACAATGTAATGCTTTATATCTATATCCTTTTATTTGTGACTCCCTTGACAGATTTTCATACATATTTTGATTTTGTGCTTTATCCTCCATACTGGTTTTATAAGTGAATAACCTACTACTTTTATTTTACATTTGAATTTTTTTCTTTCAGTAATGTTCTTTTTTAAGTTTTCATTTGATTTCCAGTTAACATACAGTGTTATATTAGTTTCAGGTGTACTATAGAGTGATTCAACACTTCCACACAATACCTGGTGCTCATCACAAGGGCACTTCCTAATCCCCATTACCTGTTTCACCCATCCCTTCCCCCACTCCTCTCTGGTAAACTTCAGTTTATTCTTAATAATTAAGAGTCTGCTTCTTGGCCTTTTATAATTTTCTTACTCCTGATTATGACCTTTTCTTTCCACTCAAAAAATTTCCTTTAATGTTTCTTGTAAAGCTGGCTTAGTGGTGATGAGCTCCTTTAACTTTTGTTTGCCCTGGAAACTCCATCTTTCCTTCTATTCTGAATGATAATCTTGCTAGGCAGAGTGTTCTTGGTTGCAGGTATTCTGCTTTCGGTACTTTTATTATATCATGCCACTCTCTTATGGCTTGCAAAGTCTCTGCTGAAAAATCAGGCAATAGCCATATTGGGTTTCCCTTGCATTAAATATTCTCTCTTGCTGATTTTGCCATTTTAATTATGTGTCTTGATGTATACCTCCTTGGCTTGACGTTGTTGGGGGCTCTCTGTGCTTATTGTTGTAGATGTCTGTTTCCTTCCCTAGATTAGGGGAGTTTCAGCTATTATTTCTTGAAATAAATTTGCCCCCTTTCCTCTGTCTTCTTCTGGGATCCCTGTAATGCAAATGTTATTATGCTAAATGATGTCACTGAATTCCCTTAACCTATTCTCACTTTTAATTCTTTTATCTTATTTTAATTTTATTTGAAATTTATTTATTTATTTATTTTTGCTGTTCATCTTGGCTATTTTCCATTACTCTGTCTTCCATGTTGCTGATTTGTTCTTTGGTTTTCTCTAATCTGCTATTTACTATCTCTAGTGTATTTTTAAATTCCAGTTAATGAATTCTTCATCTCTGGTTGGTTCTTTTTTACATTTTCTTTCTTCCTACTGAAGGTTTCACTGAGATCCTCCACTCTTTTCTCAAGGCCAGTGAGAACTTTTTGAGCATTACTTTGAATTCTCTATCAGGTATGTTGCATATTTCTGTTCTGTTGGCTGTTTTGTTGTGATTTTATCCTGTTCTTTGATTTGAGATGTATTCCTTTGTCTCCTCATTTTGTCTAACTCTCTATGTTTCTAAACATTAGGAAAGTTAGCTGCATGTCCCAATTTTGAAAGTAGTGGCATAATGGATAAGCGGTCCTGTGATTGCCTATAACACAGTGTCTCCTGTTAACCAGAATTAGGTGCCTCAGTGTTGTCTCCTTCGTAGGCTGCATGTACCCTGCTGTTGGGGCTGCGCCACATTTGCCTTCAGCATGGTCTGCTGCAGTGCCCCACTTTGCCTGTTGTGCATGCGCTGGGCAGGATTTGATCCCTTTGTTGTTAGGGAGCCAATCTGTGGCTGCCACAGCTTTGTAGTTGGATGGTGTTTAGACTGAAACCAGATGTCTGTTTTCAGCCTGTCCACTGGGGTTCTGGTTGCACTGAACCAAAGGGCTCTCTCCCTGCATTGTCCCCCCTGAGAGGCTCTTGTTGGTGGGTGGACCCTGCAGTCAAACAAGATGCCTGCCCCCGGTCCATCTGCTGGGGCTGCAGTCACACTGTTGTGTGTAGTTACCTTCTCTCCTTAGGACATGAGTAACTTTTGAGTGGTGCTTGTCCCTGCTGGGGCTGTTTGAAGGATGTGTTATTGCAAGAGCTTTTTGGGTGGAGCTAATCCATAGAAGAATGTGGGGGCTGGCCCTGTTAGCAAGGTAGGTGAAGAGTGTTCATGCTGGTTTTTACAAATGTCCAGCTGTTTAGGAAGGGGACAAGGAGAGAAGTGTCTTCTTTCTTGGAGAAGCCCCCTAAAGATCTCTGTCCCTCCAGTGCAATTCTGGGATTTGTAAATAGCTCGCCTTCATGGATATTCTAGGTGTTTTTCAAACTGTTGCCTCTATGCCTCCATCTCAGTGGAGCTGTTTGTTAAGCTCTCTCTTCAAGGACAGGGACTCAGTTTTCTCTTTTCCTTTCAGTTTCCCAGAGCTAAACCCATTGATTTTTAAAGTGCCCATAGTTAAGCCCCACTGGTTGTAAAACCCCAAATTAAGTCCCAGTGTTTTCAAAGCTGAATGTTATGGGGACTCATCTTCCTCCTGCAGGGGCCCCATCTTTCGGATGCCTGGTATGGGGTCTGTTCCTCTCCCTTCTCCATACCTGTGGTGTCCTTCCCATTTGCGGTTAATCCTGCGAGAAGTTTGGTCCCCGGCTGTGTCTGTGCCCTTCCTACCCTTTCTGATATGGCTTCCTCTCTGTGATTAACTGGAAGGTCTGTTCTGCCAGTCTTCAGGTTATTTGATGTGTCAGACACACCAATATGGCTGTTATCTAGGTAAGATAGGACCGTAAACACCCAGACCTCTATCAGGATCGGGGGTCCAGCTCCCCTTGCAGGGTCTGGTCCTTGGGGATGTGGCCTTGGCACAGTCAGCACGGGGTCCTTGTTATCCTGCAGTCAGGTCTGGGCGTCTCCTCCGTCACTCTGCACCACACCTTCCATGGCAATGCCAGCTGTAGCTCTTTCCGGAAATCCCAAGAAGTTTCCACGGAGCCGGGCCTCCAGAGCAGCAGGGGCACCAGGTGGCAGTGCTGGCACAGCAGGTGGGGTGAGGGGTGTGTAGAATTGCACTTCTGTCCCTCGAAGGCGTTGAAATGGATTTGTGTGTGAGCTCCAGCAGCCAGCACAGATCCTCCCTGCAGGGATGGGACCAGCGGGACACCTGTTTTATACACAAGAGTTTAAACTGAATAGGGGGACCACCACTCATGGTATAATTATCAGTGTCCACCAGGGTTCGGTTCTCCCCTCGTAAGTTAGCATTTCTGGGGCCCATGGCAGTGAACTGGCCACTTGATTAGAACATGCTTCTGCTAGAGGCAGTGACCTAAGAAGAAATGCAGAGCCACACAGAGACAGTGGAATATGAGAAAATTGTGTTTAAACTTAGAAAGAGAGGCAAGGAATAACCTGAGTTACAAGCAATGGGAAAGGTAAGGGGAAAACAAGGGTAGGGTATCTGCTAAAGGGAGAATATTTCAACTTAACAACAACAACAGAGAGAAGCCTAACGCTTGCGCCTCTTGTGGTTCAGCGGTCTTACTCTGCTGGCATGCGTCAGCCACGGGCGCCACATTCTTAGTCCCTCAAGAGAACTCTTCATTCAGCAGTAACATGGCAAACAGGGAGAGATGATTTACATTTTACAGTAGATCCTGTGAACACTGTGGGGAATGCCTGCTTCATAATAGGTTTTCTTAATTATCAAACGCCTAAAGTCAGCGTTGTTACAATAACGAAGATGGGGTTTTATGTCTTCTTTTTCCACAGCCACGCAGCATTTCTTGGGGATGCAGTTCCCCCATCTGGACAATAAGAGGAAGAGGAAGCTAGCCTTGGTCCCATTAGATTCTGAGAACCCTGATGGAACCGCAGGACAGGAAGGCTTCTGTCCCATCAGGGGCCACGTCAGGAGGCGCTCTCCCTCAAGGAGGAAGAACAGGGCCGATGCAAGTGGGGACAGGAAGAAGAAAAGTGAACCCAAGGGGAGCTTCAGAGATGAGGAGAGTTTCCTCAAAAGTTCGGCAGAGCGGGAGAGCTGTGACTTGAGAGGGAGACTACCTGGAAAGGTGCACAGTCCTTGCATTCCTCTGAGCCACTGAAGCCACCTGTCAGACTGTGAGCTGAGCATCTGGGAGAGCTGTGACACACGCCGCCTTCACTGGAAGGACGAGGTAAGAGCAGCGCATGCCACCTACACTGTTTCCTCCTCCGAAGTTGAAGGAAAGAAGGGAAATAGATATATCTTTAGTAATTTTTGTATATAATTATTTCTATATATTATTTATTTCTTTGTATAGCTGTCTCTTTCTCTGGTGCTCTCTCCTTATAGTAGGTAAAAGAGTACTTTTTGCCAGACAGTTCCCTCAGTTTCTATCTTTTGGACATTATAAATTACTTATTTGTATTTCCATTTTGGGTTGGATGTTAGAAAGGATAGGCCCAAATGAACGGGACTACACTTAAAACATTTTCCATGCTACCTCCGTGAGTTACTTGCTATTTCTACTCTCATTTTTTATCCTGTTTTTAATTATTCATATTTTGAAAAAGGAATATTGCTATAAGTATATTGTTGAGTAAATCCCCTTAAAGCATTTCTGGGACTAATGGAATCCAACCACATCAATGAATAACTCCAGTAGTATTACAAAGGGAAGGAATAGGTAAAGGGGGATGTGAAAAAGTATAGAAACGTTTTTCCAAAAACACAGGATACAGAGGACTTGGAGGAAGATGTAATTTTAGGTGGTGTGAGCGTTGCCAAACCTTGAAGTTCAAATCAGAGTAAAATGCAGAAGAGTTAAGGAATTTTCTTGTTGAGAGATGGATGTTCAGGGACACAGAAGCTGAATACCTAATGCCAGTCTGAGAAATTAAAAAAAAAAAAAGGAATGTTGAGCAGCAGTCATTTTGCTTACAAGTTCTATGTAAGGAATATCTAATACAGGATTTACAGAGAGGGCAAAAATGACAGAATACATGGTAAAGCAAACTAATGATAACTGCCTGGTGATCCACTAGTACTATATAACTGTTTAAACGTATATAAGCTCCAGCCAATCATTTAGACCTTAAGCAAAGGCATATTCAAGAAGCAAGATGAGAAAGTGTCAAAATAAGGAACGTGTTTTATTGGTAAGGCTGAAGTACGGGTTGAGGTATATAATGGTATTGGGACAAAGACTGGTGTTTATTCCTTTCTTTTTATCCTTTTTGGAGTATGTCAACCTCTATTTTGAAAAACTGTTAAAGACAGTTGCACTATAAACAAATAATGTACAGACCTTCTGTAATGGAAAGTGTGCAGTATCACCGTTGGATCAGAAACATTTGAGGAAAGCTCAGGGATTAATGAATTTTGGAAAGAGGGCATGGTTTACAAAAAAGATAAAAGTGCTCACTGAAGCAGAGAGAGTATATTGCTTTTTAAAAAGGAAAGAACATGCTGTAGATGATACTGTGAGAATAAAATGTCTGAAGCACAAAGAAATAGAGAATTTTATTAGTAAGAATGAAATCATTAATGACTTTGTTAGCCGTACTGTTTGTGATAGAAAACTTTTATAAAGGAATTTTGAGTGTAGAAAAAAAATATGTGGGATGTCGCTGACTTGGAAAGTAACAACGTTTATGAGAGAGAAGAACAAATTAAGAAAGTCATGATTTCCGATTCTGTTCACATAATACATTGTGAAATATTGTCACATGTTACCTTAAGAAACGCCTTGTGGAATAGTAGCCTAAGATAGAAAACGCAGATTTCCTTTGCACTGTTGTTAGGAAAATTAAGGAATATTAAAACAAAGGTGCATTTGTGGTCTTACTACTTAGAATTAATGGCAGCTACGAGGAAACAACATATTTTTAAATAACACCATTTATTTATTTATTTATTTAATTTTTTCAGTGTCCCAAGATTCATTGTTTATGCACCATACCCTGTGTTCCACATAATCCATGCCCTCCTTAATACCCACCACCAGGCTCAACGAACCCTCCCACTCCATCCCCTCCAAAACCCTCAGTTTGTCTCTCAGAGTCCAGAATCTCTCATGGTTCGTCTCCCCCTCCAATTTCCCCCAACTCACTTCTTCTCTCCATCTCCCCATGTCCTCCATGTTATTTCTTATGCTCCACAAGTAAGTGAAACCATATGATAATTGAATCTCTCTGCCTGACTTATTTCACTCAGCATAATCTCTTCCAGTCCCATCCATGTTGATACAAAAGTTGGGTATCCATCATTTCTGATGGAGGCATAATACTCCATAGTGTATATGGACCACATCTTCCTTATCCATTCATCCGTTGAAGGGCATCTTGGTTCGTTCCACAGTTTGGCAACCGTGGCCATTGCTGCTATGAACATTGGGGTACAAATGGCCCTTCTTTTCACTACATCTGTATCTTTGGGGTAAACACCCAGTAGTGCAATTGCAGGGTCATAGGGAAGCTCTGTTTTTAATTTCTTAAGGAATCTCCACACTGTTTTCCAAAGTGGTTGCACCAACTTGCATTCTCACCAACAGTGTAAGAGGGTTCCCCTTTCTCCACATCCTCTCCAACACACGTTGTTTACTGTCTTGTTGATTTTGGCCATTCTAACTGGTATAAGGTGGTATCTCAATGTGGTTTTGATTTGAGTCTCCCTGATGGCTAATGATGATGAACATTTGTTCATATACTGAGCTTTTCCAACAAATATATAAACTTAAAATTTATAACACTGAAAGTAATTAGTGCTATTTATTGCTGCCTCCATCACTTGCATACAGTCCTTCATGTGATTGAAGGATATAGTCATCTCAGGGAGACTGTGCTTTAGATATAAATATAATTTCTGCTTTTAAAATACTTTTCTCTGGAGGGAGGCTCTTAAGTTGGTTGAATATATATATCCTACTACTGGTGATTCATTTTTTTCCCTAGTGAAGAAAGGTGTAAGTAAATTAGATGCTGAATAGAATCAGGCAAGAGGTTAATCAATATTGACCAAAGAAACTCTAGAGAATATGTGTTTAGTTTTGGTCTCCAAATCACATTTTGAATATTTATATTATTTTATAATTTAAATGTAATTCCTAGGTGTTTCAGCAATGTTGGAAAATACTGAACATAAGTGTGATTTTTAAAATCCTGCAATTTTCACCATCAAGATGGGAACCCTGCTTATGTTTTGTTTTACAGGTTTATGCTTTCCAACTTATGTGTAAATGTGCCCGGATGAACGTATATATAATTGTGCATGTCCCACAGTGTTTTGATCCTTGTTTTAATTTGAATGTGTTTGAAATGTGAGCTTTCACCTTGGGACATTTGCATGCCATAGTAACTTGGGTTTTAAATTTGTAGTCTTACTACTTCTGGCAAAGATGGAATAACAGGGAACAGATTTAACCACTTGCCTGAAACATCTACCAAAAAAAAAGGAAAAGAGAAAGGCCAGATGATAGAATACATATGAGAAACGTTTTCAATATCCTGGGCACCAGGCAAGGAAAGACAGTGACTCCTGAGCGGTTGAAAAGAAATGAAGCAAGTCTAGAATTGGCCCGGCTTGCTGCCTTGAGTAGTTCAGGTGGGACTGGTGGTCTTCTGGAGAGGCCAGGGGTCCGAGGCAGACCATGGGACTAGCGTTCACAAGACAAAGCCGCAGAGAGGAGAGAATTCTATCGAAAGAAAATATTGGAGTCCATACGTGTCTCAGAATCCTTCTCATTCCCTTTATCAAAGTGCCAAACAGGATCATGCTCAGAGCATTACAGAGCGTCTGCAGAAGGGCTTTGTGTCTCTAGGGATACAAAATGAGCCCTAAATTTTTGCTTTCTGGTCTCACCTAACAGCGCTAAAAATCAAGAACCAAAAAGATCAGAGTGTTTCCAGGTAACTTAGTTACAAAGCTCAAAAAGGTAGATGGACTGAAAAAAAAAAAAAAAACAACTGTTGAGGTCACTTAGGCTGGATAAGTGTGAACAAGGCAAAATTCACAGTCTTCAGTCTCCAACTGAAAGTCACTAGGCGTGCAGAGAAGCAGGAAATATGTCCAGCAGTGTGGACAAGAATTAACCCAAACCGATCTAGAAGTGGAACATGCTAGAGCGATGAGAGAAGGCTTCACAAGATGTGTGATTACTCCATTTGTTCAAAACACAAGAGGAAAAATGAAACATGTTAAATATAGACATGTAATATATAAAAGAACGTTCTCAGCCTTTCTGCACTCACCTCTTGAATAGAGTCTAGAGTCTCGATAGGGTGAGAAAGTTCTCTTAAAGCATGCTCAGAAGCTTTGCTCGTGGGTCCGGGCAACCCTCAGCATGACTGGGAGTGCAGGACACTTTACGAGCACCAGTAGGAGCGGAAAAACCAAAGTAGTCCTCTGGGGCAAGGACTGAGATAAGAGGCAACAGAAGGGTGCTGAACTATTTTGATCTTTGCTGTTCCAAGACAGCGTGTCTCCCAAGGAACCACTTTCTTCTCACAGAAGTGCTCTGGGCTTCTGAGGATCTCAGCGTCAGCAGGTGCTTGCTGCATAGTGAGATCCCGGGTCGTTCCTCATCCCCCAATTGCCAGGGAGGCTTTGGTTATTGACCACTTGGTTGAGCTCCCTTATCAGTGTCTTTGTTCGGAGGCCAGTCTCAAATACCACATGGTTAGCGGATTCCAGATTGGGACGTGAGGGCAGAACAGGGAAGGCCCAGGGCAGGAATGCTATAATGCAGAAAAGCATGGGAACTGAACACGTGTGCTGGGAACCAGGGCACAGTCTGCTCTCCAGAAGCCATAAGGCCGGTGTAGGTGGCTCTTTGATAAATGCAGCCTATAGCCAGTCCCCAGACTGTGGTTTCTTCTCATATTAACGATGCCCCTTTACGCCTGCTTTTCACGTTTGGCTACAAGTTCTTTTTTCTTTTTCTTTTCTTTTTTTTTTAATTTCTTTTTTTGTTTATTTCTTTCCATTGTGCTATGTTAGTCCCCATAGAATACATCAGATTGCCTGTGATCTGTTGTGGAGTAGTGGGAAGAAAAGTGAAATAAGGGATGCTAGCTGGGAGGAATGGCACAGTGTGCTCTCAGGACACATTCAGACCAGGGCTCTAGTCCCAGCACTGTCACTTTTAAGCCAGATGAACTTGAGAAAATCGTAGGTTTGTCATTGGCAAAGGGAGTCTGAGGTGTCCCATTGGGTAGGACCCTGGGAATAGATGCAATGTTTGTAAAGCACCTGATACAGTGATCTTTAAAAGAATGGGATTTGTTGCTAGGATAAATATGATCCCAGAGAATAATACCAACTCCTTTGGGATTTTTTTCTCTTAATTTTATGAGATGTCAGAAAATATGCTATGCCTTTGGAAGGAATGAAAATATGTTATTTAATTTGAGTGTGGAAGAGTCTCCCCCAACTGGATGTAATTCAGGGGTCCTAGTATTTGTGTCGGGGGCCAAGTTTCCCTCCCCGATGCCTTTACAGCCAAACCACCCCTATTTTTATTCATTTCACCACCACCGGAAGTCTAGCCTTCCTTTAGAGGTTTGCCAGGTTACTCTCAAAATAATTTAATTAATAAACTGCCGCTTTAATGGAGTAGGTTCTGGCTCTCTCAGGCCAGTGCAAAGACAGTGAAGGGACATCTCACTTCAGAGGAGTGTCACCTTTGTTTCTTAGAAATTTCCTAGAGATCATGTCTATAAAATACCTAGTTTGTGCCTCCTGTTCACATGCACTGGGACCAGAGCATAGGACCCTTTCTGTTCCTGCCCCAATGAGGGATGTTCTCCGGTTTACTCACCATCCCAAAGTAACTAGTAAGTGACTTTTTTCAGTTTTTCATTCTAGTCTTCAGTCTCTCAACTCTGAGACCCACCATCTGAGGGTCAGTTCCTCGCTTACAGTTCTCACAACTTCATCTAGTCCGCTCTCCTGCTTGACTTAAAATGACCTCCTGGAAGGCAGGGGCAGTGTCACCAGGCTCTACAGTGCCTTGCTTCAGAGGCTTTGCCCACGGCTGCTCTCATCAGGAACCTCCCCTCTGCCTCACCCCTTCTTTTAATTTGACATTTCTGTGCATTGTGGGGTGGAGTTCACAGTCTCCCTTACGTGGCAGCAGCCCCTAGACTACAGTAGCCATAGTGGTGGATCGGCTTTCTGTGGCTCCAGGGGAGTGCCAGCAACAGGGGACCTCTGGGGAGTACCCTCAAAACAAAGAGGAGGATGGGGGACTCCTTGGCTGAGACTGAGTACCCTCAAGACCCCAGGGGCATTTCCCATGGAGGTGAAGCTTGCTGTCCTGTGCCTGAGGCCTGATGGCACTGGGCAGGGCTGGCAGGCAGCAAGGGCATCTGGAGAGGGGGGACAGTGATGTGGGGGGAATGGGGGAACCCCTTCAGCAGAGAGATCCCACCTTGGCTTTGCCCATGGCCGCCCCTGCAGGGTCCCCCAGGGCACTGCTCTAGGACCCCACAGGGCTCCCATTACCCTGGTCAGCCTGGGCCCTGAGCACCCTGAGGAGGAAGGTGGTGTGAGCCTTGGGCCCCAGCCAGCCAGCCCTGCCTGGGCGCTACCAGGGTGACAGCAGGGGCTGGCAGTGGGGTCTCCTGTGTTCTAGAGTAAGGAGTCTACTCAGTGTGTCACCTAGGGGCTGGGACCCACCCTTCTGTCCTCTAGTGGCTTCACCTTCCGACTAAGGATTTTACCTCCCTTAGACATGAGGTAAAGGAGGGATAGGGACCTTCTGCTTGTCACCCCTGCCCTGAGCCTTAAAGTGCTGAAAGCAGGGGCAAAGCTGGAGTCTTTGTTGTCTCCTTTATTCAGGGGGTATAGTGTCCCCTCCACTCAGTCTTCAGTCAGCATTCTCAGGTTGAATCTTGGGAGGCCTGAAGTCATCTCCTCATAGTAAGGCCACAACTCTCTGAGACCCGCTAGAAAGAGTGAGGATAGCCATATTGAGCCACACCTGCCTGCGGTAGGCAAATCTGGAGCTTGTGATGGTTCACCTCACTGGTCCTCACTAGGCTCCTCACTTTGACTCAGAGATGGCCTTGTTCCTTCCTCTCTTGGCCTATTACTGTCCTCATATCTCTGTCACCCTGACAGGAGCTGGAAGTTGCTCTTTTGCTCTGCCTGCCAGCTAGCCAAATGTCTCCCAGGACTGACAGCACTGCCCCCATTGCTATGGTTTTCATGTGCTTCTCCATTTGCCGGCTTCTTACCCTTAAGTCTGGCACAACCTAGAAATCGTCCTTATGCTAGCTTCAGACCATGGGCCTTACTGCCCTGAGTCCCCAGAAGTGGAAGTCAGGTAAGTTGTGCCTCGTCACAGCTGTTTGGAGATTCTGAGAGCTAATAGCAGGGGACAAAACTATGGGACTCTACTGTTCTGAGGTTGGTGATACCTATAGTCGTCACTCTCTCAAGATCTAGGATGCCTCCTCCTACTGACCTAAGTCCCCCGGGGCTGGAAGCCAGGGGGTGACACATATGAATACTCCTTCCTAGAGTTCCTCAGGACTAAGAGGATGGTGACAAGTTTGTTCCTCTTTCTCTCTTCAGTTGGGTGTTTCCGTGTTTCCCTAGTCCTCAGTCAGAGTCTTTACACTGATTCTTTCTATGACCTGGGAGCCTGTTCTCTCACAGTAACTCCTTTCATTCCCTCTGATCACCTCGGATTGCCTTATGTTGCAAAACTTCCGGTGGTCACATAGCTGACAGTAGGAGAGGTATCCGTTGTGTCCCCACTTTTATGATCTGGATGGTTCCCTCTGTATGTAGGGCCCTGTCCTTGGTTCTTGGTGTGACCTGGAATATCTCCCTTTGCTAACCTGATGCTTGTTCTTTAGACCAAGGGCCTCACCTCCCTGAGATGGCCCTAAAAGGAAGTGAGTGGGCCTCATCATGCAGCCATTCCTGGGTTTACTGAGGGATGCCATCAGTGGCGGGGCTCTGTGTGGCCCCTTCTGTTCTGGTTGGGGTCCACTTATCTTCCTTGAGAGTGATCAGCTTGACTCCAATGAGGAAGTAGGTTTCCACTTTCTACTGAGTAAGGCTGCTCCCTCCCACATGGCTCCCAAAGGCCCTCTCCTACATGAGTCCATGTCCCATGGAAAGAGGGACACCTCAGCTGGAGAGCTTTGCCCTGGGCCTCCTAGGTCTGACAGCAAGGGTGGGAGTCTGGGCATTCTCCCCGACCCTGGGGTGAGTGGTCCCCTAGCTCCTCATCCTCATCTTGACTCATGACTAGACGTGGGACTCTACCTTCCACTCACCTAAAAAGGCCATACTCCTCAGACTAAGGCCATTACCTGCTTGGAAGCTCCAAATTGGAAGTCAGAATGAATCCTGTCTGCCCAAGGCTGTTAGGATCTTCTGAAAGATGATAGTAGGGGCAGAATTTTATGATACCCCAGTCTTCTGGAGTTAGTAGCCCCTCAGTCCTTGCTTAGGTTTTTGACCTTGACTATGCGTAGCCTAAGTCTGCCAGCCTTTCACCAAGGTTGTCACCTTTCTGAGACACTAGAAGGGGAACTCAGGTTGCTTTTCTCGAGGCTTACCCTGCCTGCAGCCTCTGTATGGCCCTTTCTGTTATGGGGGTCCATTCATCACTCATTGTCCTCACCTTAAATTCAGTTAAGGCCTATAAGACTCTCTTAGTTGGGCAGAATCAGTTGCTGCACAGGCCCAAGGACCTCACCTCCCCGAGAATTCACTTCCTCTGCTCCCCGCCAGAGGAAACAAGGGGCACCTCAGCCAGACAGCTGTGACCATAGCCAGACAATGCACAAAGTAGGGTATGTGTTATGGAGCCCCAAACTGTTCTGGGGTGGGCAGTTCCTCATTTGGGGTCCTCACTATGATCCCTCTTAGGCTGGGACCCATCCCCCCACTGACCTGAGGACACAACCCTTAAACCGAGGCTCTTACATCCCTGACAACCCTGAAGAGTGAGTTAGGGGATGCTCAGGCTGCAGCTCTACCTGAGGTCCTCTAGGAGGTCTGTGAGGAGCTAAGCCATAGTCCTCAGCGGTCCCTGCATTCTGCGGTGTTGGTGTCTAGCCCCCCATTCATCCAGGGTCCTCATTTCGTCTTCTCTTTGATTGAAGGCTGCTAGGAAATCCTCATCCCTGCAAACACTTGAGCAGGTTCCTGACTGGAAACCTTGCAGACACGGGGATACTGTCCCTAGGAAGATGTGAGATGGGGAAACTGTGGCACAAGGCCAGGGCTGCCCAGATGTTACACTGTCAGAGAAGAATCACCCTGATCCCTTCCTTCTCTGCGCCAGCTAGACAGCATCTTAGTTTCACTCCTGACAGGCTTCCTTCCTACACGGAAAGGGCAGAGTAGGATAATTTTGAGAGCCCTATCTTTTCAGGTTATCTGACATTGCTTATATTGATGATAATACTGTCGCTGGATATCATTTTCTTCCTTTCCTTTCTTTGCACTACTCACTCGCTTAGCATTACTATTACTGGGGCTGTGTATTCCAAAACACTACTTTGGGTCAGGGTTTTATTTATCCATGAGATATATTTTGGAGTAAGAGGAAGAAAAACAAAATAAAAGAAGGTCTGGCTCAGGCTGGGAGGAGAGGTAGAGCATGGGTCTCTAGACTGATCGGGACCAATCCAGACCCAGGGATCCAGTCCCAGCGAGGTCACTTACCACTCCTTTGAACTTGAGATACTTAAAGTTATTTATCTGTAAATGAAGTTTGCTAAGCTCTATCCTATAGGAACGTTGGCATTTCTGTATACTATATAAGCACTTGGCATACTCCTTAAGAGATATTGGGTCTGAATGAATGGCAGTTATTATTATCCACCCCCAAAATACCATCCTCCCATGTAAGTTTATTTTTAATACTGTAGATAGCGGAGAATGTACAGTGCACATGGACAAAAACAAACATTCTTAAGCTAACTAAAAGTATCTTATTTTTCACTAAGACTAAAAGGAAAAGGCAAACCATGAATTAAAACATATTTTATTTTATTTTTGTTTAAAACACATTTTAACTATTTTTTTCTCTATTTTGTGTTCCTAAGTATTTTACCATGTTCTTCTTTCACACTTTCATGAAAATGCTTATTTGCAGTGCCATGTTATCTGCTTTTGGATCATAAATATAGTATAGATGGTTTGTGACTTTCTTTTTCATATACCAAACCTACAACTCTCTCCTGTGAGACAGCAATAAATGAGATCCATGCCATGCTTAAGTTTATATTCTAGAGCTAAATGAACTATTACAAGAAAGAAACCATTTGAGAACACCTAAATAAGTATAACTATGTGTTTATAGAAGCTAACAGTTTAGAACAAACAGGAGGAACATCTATGCTTTTTTCCCCTCCGATCCCTAGGGCTCTGCACTACTTGGGAAGGTGCCCTCTTCCACCCCAGGGAAAAGCTGGGCCCCGACTGCCTGACTAGACGCGGCGCCTGCTACGGCCCCCCTTGGCGGCAGAGCCCCTGGCCTGGGGTCTGGCCCCCGCGCGCTCCTCCTCGTCTAGCAGAGCCTCCTCATACAGCTGGGGGAAAGAGCTGGGCACCGTGTCGTTGATCTTGGCCAGGACCTGCAGCACCTGCATCTTGCTGGTCTCCGCGCGGGCCCGCGGGCCCCACAGGAACTCGTGGCGCAGAGGGTTGCTGGCGGGCACCGGGCGGTACTCCAGGTAGCCCTGGCGCACCAGGTCTCGGGTGATGAGCTTGCGCGGCTCACCAAAGACCAGGTGCTTCCTGCCCTCCTGCACGCCCAGCAGGTTGAGGAACTCCCACACCTCCTCCTCGCTGGCGCGGTTGCCCTTCATGAAGATCACGCCCAGGAGCGCCATCAGGAGGCCGGTCTTGGGCAGCCCCTTGCTGCCGCCGCCCAGGGTGCTGTCGCCCGGGAGGGCCAGCTTGCTGACCAGCGTGTAGGACTGGCCGCGGGCGTCGGCCTCCCGGAGCTCCATCCCGAAGACCAGCTCCATGCGCTCAGAGGTGAGCCTGAAGATCTCGGGGAAGTGCTCGCGGTACTTCCTGCCTATGATCTTCAGCAGCGCAGCGCGCATCAGGGGCTCCCCAGAGCTGTGCTTCTCCAGCAGGAACTGCACCAGCATGCTGGCCTTGCGAATCAGGGGGGTTTTGCGAGTGGCCAGAGGGGCGGCCGGTGCCGCAGCCGCGGCCGGGATCTCCGCGCCCTGGTCGCCTGGCAGGCCTGGGGAGCCTGCGCCAGGAGACTCAGGGGCCGGGCCACCCTGGGGTGGTGAAGATGGACCCGCCTCCTCGGGGGAGCCCGGGGGAGCGCGGGGGGG
>RCUC01015838.1:0-15697 GCA_003697995.1 Taxidea taxus jeffersonii
CCCCCCCATCTCCTGTGGGGACCCTTGCAGTGGAGGGCAGGGGGAGGGGGATGTCCAGCCGGCCCTGGCCCTCTCCGAGGAGGAGAGATGTGGGGGCAATATTTAAGAGCTGCCTGAACCCTGACCGGGGGTGGGGGGCTTTCTGTGGTCAACAGTGATCTGGCACAGCCTCTGATGTGAGGAAGGGGAACAGGGGCCACAGGATAGGCCACGACAACTCCCTATGCCTCCTGTTCCCTCTGCTTTTGCTCCCTGACACATGCCATGGACTTTGGGAGTTCTGTGTTAGGTGCAGAGGGCCTCAGGGTGCAGGACAGAGCTGAGCAGCTCTCTGTGTCCCTGGCAGTGGTGTGCCAGCTACCTGCCCCACATCACCACAAACCACAGCCCAGGGGCCCAGCAGCCCGGGTTTCTGAGCTGTAGAGTGAGGAAGGGAGACTGAGGCCCTTGCCATACTGGAGCCACCCCAGAGCACCACCCCTTCATACTCCTGCCTCTTCCCAAGGCTCAGGGCACCACCTACCAGTCCGCCATGGGTACTCCTGCTTTTCCAAGCCACTTGGCATGTCCGTGACTAATGAAATGGAAGCCAGTGCCAGGCAGGCTTGGGGACAGCAGGGCTGGTGGCTGAGAAGCAAATCTTCTAGGACCTGGCACCCGTCCTGCTTCCTTTTCCAGGGCCCCACAGGACAGACAAGCACAGCAGGGCAGTGGAAGGACAGCTAGGTCCCCAGTGCTACTACCTGGCTCTTCCTCCCTCCATCCTGTGCCCCCGGAGCAGCTGCCCCAGACCTTAGCCAGCCCTGGGTCACCTTCAGAGCACCACCCTGGGTGGGCTGGGTGGGGAGGGGATTAGGTAGTGAGGAGCCTAAGCCCCAAACCTGAGAGGAGTGAAATTGGGACATACTGAGTCTGGCATCATGAATGTGGTCCTCTCTGCCACCTTGGGACCATTATCCCTGGGAGCTCTGAACCCCAAACTTCCCTGTCTTCATTCCTCCAGTATCTTCCTCATTTCTAATCCCTCTCCCCAGGCATGTCTATGAGTGTCAGAGTCATGGAATCCCAAAGGGGATGGGCCTGACCCCTTAGGAACACATGGGGTGGGGGAGGTCCAGCGAGGGTCAGGAAGCACACAGCAAGTCTGCGGTCAAGCTTAGGCCCCAAAACAGGTCCCTTGCTTCCCTGCTTGGGGTCTTCTTGGAGTCTCAAGCTGCTTCCTCTGATTGTCTCTCCCCTCCAGCTGACAGGAAGGATGGATGGACGGATAGATGGATGGATAAATGGATGGATGTGGGTGGGGGGAGCAGGGATTCGGGAACAGATGGGCTTTGAGGCTCCGCCGCGGGGGCCTGGGGGAGGGGGAGGAGGCCCGGAGAAACTGGAGCTGTTACAAAGTTGCGAGTTAAAACATTCTCACACTCCCGCCTCCTTTACTGTTCTGATGCACCAAGACGTGACAAAAATGTGTCAGATTTTTAAAAAACCACACACATACACAAATGCCAGTCCCTGTCTCTGCCGCCCGCCCAAGCTTAGGCCATCTGTTTCCCGGGGGTGGGAGGGGAGTGGGGCTTGGCAGTCAGTGCCATCACTCTGGATACCCCCAACCCTGGGTCTGGACCAAGAGCCTGGCCCAGAAATGGCCCTCGGGTGATGGTGGGACATCTAAGAAGGTGAGGGCTGCGACGTCCGCTCTCTCCCAGCCTCACCACCCCACCTTCTGCCTGGCCACTGCCAGTTCAGTCAATCCAGGGGCCCAGCGCATCTCAGCCCCTCACTGAGCTGGGTGGGCTCTGCCCCTTTTTCTCCTCCCTGCTGCACGTAGGGGCCTTGGGCCTGGAGCCCTCGCTGAGACACCCAGAGCCTACCCTCTTGCCACAGAAAGGAAAGTCAGGCCAGAGGGAAAAGAGACTTGTTGGGGTCCAAGTCCACGCCCCTCACTCATTCATTCAACAGACCCACTGAGTGCGCCCTGACACCAGCATTCTTCTGGGCAAGGGAGCAGACATGAGTTTCCTGCTCTGCTCTCTGGCAGCTCAAGGCCAGTAACAGGGACAACTGATCAATGAGGAAAAGCACCTGAACAAGCTGGTCTACCAGCAGAAGAGGGCTGAGGAAAAGAAAACAGACAGGCTCGGCAGCAGGGCCTAGGGGAATATTAGGGTGACCGGTCACTCTGATGTGTCTGGGACTGTCCTGGGCTCAGCATTAAAAGTTTCCTGGGAAAGCCCTAGGCCTGGGCAAACCAGGGTGTCAACTGGTGGCTACTTTAAGTTGCGCACACTTGAGCTGAACCCCACGCAGGGGGACTCAACTCGAGGGCCTGGGACCCTGAGAGAGGGGGTGGGCTCTGGGGGCAGTCGGAGACAGATCACATAGGGCCTGCCAGGCTCTGGAAGGAAGCAGGGGGTTATCTGATCACAGAGTCAAACTTCACTGCGGTCAGAGAGCCATCGCAGGGAGCCGCTTATACAGAATTAGAAAGAAACTCACTAAGGCTGGAGGCCTGGGGCAAGGACACTGGCCTGAGTGCCTGAAGCTGGTAGGGACTAGGTATTGCCATGTTTCTGAAGCTTCCTGGGGGAGTGGGGACTTCAGGCTAAGGGCATTGGGGAGCCACTGAAAAGTATAAGCAGGTGCTTAATATGGTCAAGCAAGAATTCCAAGTTAGAAACTCTAAGGCCTCAAGCTGGTCGTGGCTCTATGAAAGGCTCCTTCTTGCCATCCCCAGAACATCATCCACCACTGTCCTCACCCCCAAATGTGAAAGACTCATCATCCTTCCAGGGCCAGCCCAAATGCCCCTTCCTGTGCAAGTCTTCCCTAACTTGCTGAGAGGCAAGCATAACTGTGTTTTACTCTGGACCCCTCCATGCTGAGGACCCCAGGGATGGGTTTTATGGGAACCCTCATGACAGTGGCCACACTGCCAGCTCCCACACTTTGTCACACTTGATCCTTGAAGCTATCTGACCTCGATCCACATCCTGGGTGTGGACACGGAGGCTCAGAGAAGGGAAGTGGTTTGCTTGAGACCACGCAGCCTTAGGTGGTTGCGATCAGTTCAGAACCATGGTACTTCTGAGTTCGGAGTCCCTGGGGCTCTGCCCTCAGGAGCGTGGGGTGTCAACAAGCAGGGAATGGCCCACTACCTTCCCATGGAGGGATGGATGGCTTGTCACTGTCAGTGCAGGCTGCATGGGATGGGCTGTGGGGTGTGGCAGCCCACCGTATGGGGAAAGCAGGCCATGCTGGGAGATTTGCAGTGGAAGTCTCCCAGATCAATTATTGAATTTCCAGGCAGCCTGACCTTGAACACTGGCAGGCAGGAGAGGCTGAGGGGGGCTGGTCGGCGGCCAATCTAGGAGCAGCTGCTCAGCCTTCCCCAACAGGGGGTACCCAGAGAATCCAGAGACAGCATGGTGGAGATGCAAAGGGATTGGGCCTGAAATGACACGAGTACCTCACATTCATTTGCTTGAAGTGGTGAGCATCCCTGTTAGGGTGCAATAAGCCTTCCTCAGCCGTCACTTCAGAAGGAGTTCATTAGGCCATCCTTCTGGGTAGGAAGATTCAAGCACAGTTATTTCTCTTTGAGTCTCAGTCTCTCGACCTGTAAAATGGGGATCTTTGTCCCAGCTCCACTCACATTGCAGGGTTTCTTTGAGGCTTGCGTTAAATCACACTTCAAGACGGGCTTTGGGACCTGGAGCAGAGTCAATAGTGCGGTCAGAAGGGCAGGCAGCTCTGTAGCCGCAGGAGACTCAGAGAGGTTCAGAGACCACAGAAAACACTGACTTTGACTCCTCGGGGCATGTGTGTGATGACCCTTAGCACCAAGGGACTTTCTAAATGGTGCTCAGAGATCGGGAGCAGTGGGGGCAGGCAGGCTGCCTGGCCTGGGATGCCACCTCCCAGGCATCACATGGGAGAACTGTGAGCCCCAGGGAGAAGCAGAGCCTCCCCTGCCCTCCCAAGGTGACCTCAAGCAAACACCTGACATGGTTTGCAGTGCAAAGAACTGGACTCTTATACAGCAAGTGGGAGCTGGGATGAAGGAGTGGAGGGCTGAGAGGCTGCCTTCTACTTCCTCATTCTCCTCCTGCCCCTCAGCACTCTTTCCTTATCCTCGTACCAATTAGAAATTCATCTGGGTTAGTGGATCGATTAGATGATTTAATACAGGTATAGTGTTAACAATAGCACCCGACACAGTAAAAACTGACTGTTGGAGGTTTATTACTGTTATTTTCAGTACTATTGCTATAATGCTCCTCTGTTCAAATGCAAATACCAGAGGTAGGATAAATTGCTATCAGTCATTCCCACCTTAGTATGAATTAGTTTAAAAAGCTACTTTGCTTTCCTGCTCAACCTGATCTCAGGTCAGCTTCTCTCCAGATAAGGGCAAATTTGGAGCTTGTTGTGTGTGTGTTCCAAGGGGCAGATGAGAGGGTGGAGCATAATAAGCAAGTTCTGGGCCACTCAGCAACAGATCTTAGGGTGAACCCTAAGTCTTTCTAGCCTGGGTGGATAAGGCAGAGAGAGAGTGGAGAAAAGTCTTCAAGGGCTTCAGAGTCTGCCTCTTGTTCTCAACCAAACCAAGTGTCTAGTTTGGGAGCAGGAACAGAGGCAGGAACATGACACCTTGGAGCACAGACCCCTCCCCAAGACAGGCAGGAGGGAGGAATAAAGGGTCTGAGCCATACCTGAGCCTGGATGCCTGCTCTCCATGGTGCTGGGCACCACAGGGAGAGACTGGGAAGAGAGGAATGGCTTGGAGAGTGATGATGGGCAAACAGAGTAGGAAATGAAGCCCTTTAGATGGCAAATGAGTTTAGCAGAAATAAGATGGGCAAAGGCAGTCATGAGGTTGGCAACACTACATGAAGGTGAGCTGAGTCTCCAGTAGGCCTCTGTGGGAAGGCTGCCAGGGCTCACTCTCATTCCCCACCCTCAGGAGCTGGCCAGGCTGCAGGGCCCAGTGCCCAAACCCCCAGACCCACCCAGACCCAAGAAAACACAGAGGAGAGGTCGGTGCCAGCTTTGGATTGACAAGATATAACAAGAGTGGTGGGGTCAAGTTGAAGCACAAGGGACTACGGTCATACTTACAAAAGAAATTCTTGGAGAGCACAGGGAATGAACTGGGAAGTCTGGAGTCCTAAAGACAAGGTCTGTCCCTCCCAGAGGAACCAGTCCCAGCTCTGCCTTCAGGCCAGGAGCAAAGCCTTGCTGAGAGTGTTCAGTTGTGGAAGACTTCATCACTGGGACCAGGTCTGTGTCCCTCTTGTGTGGGCACTGTCCCTCCCTATCCAAATGCCCTGGTAAGGCCTCGCTTTGGGCCTCCACATGTGTATCTGTGAAATGGGGATAAAAGCACCTACCTTGCCAGGCCATATGAGACTTCAAATGGGATCAAGAGCCAGTCGCTGTCTATCCTCAGCTAGGCTTCCATTGCCAAGGGCAGGGCTGAAAGAAGCCCTCGTCTGGCCAATGGCTTAGACAACATTTGCTGGGTGAACAGCCAGTCACAGGCCTCACACCACCCTAGACCTTGCATCTGATTTTCCTGACTTCCCCACCCTCTGCTCCTTTTTCCCTTCTGCCCTTCCTGGAGGGGCCAAGCAAGCTGGGGCAGGGTGGCCAGTCCCCTACATTCACTGGGCCTCAGTTTCCCTGTCTGCACAACAGCTGTGCTGAACCAGAGAACCTTACAGACCCTCCAAGGGCCAGTGCCGGGGAGAGATTATCTCAGATTCTGCCAAAGCTTCACGGGCCATCTCTGCCCAGGACACTGCCCACACCATACCATGCCCAGCTTTCTTTCCAGTTCCCGACCCTGACGATTGGGGAGGATGTACACGTGTGTGTGTGTCTGTGCCTCCAGCCCTTGGAGTCCTGAGGGCTCCACGGATGTCCTGAGTCAGTCAGGCTAGCAGAGGGATGTCGTGCGGGCAGCACAAGCCCGGGGCCTGAGTGCAGGGGTGCAGCCTGGCCTGCCTGGCATGGTGGGGACTGAGGGAGGACACACCTGGGTATGGCCAGAAGGAAAGAGCAACGGGGCTGCCTGGGGCCCTTGGGGACAAGGGAACAAGGAACTCCTTTCCAAAGGTTCTCAAGGAGGGGCGGGCTGTCCAGGAGCCTCGCTAATGCCACAGAGAAGCCAGTCTGACAGGGGAGACCCAGGCCTGTTCTGGGGCCCCATTTGAGGAGGCCATGAACCTGCCCTCACCTCTACCTCTCAAACTCTAATGCTCTCCACCCTGTCTTCAAGGCCTTCCCAGCCCCTCCTCATCTCCTCACTGCCAGGCCTCCAGCCCGGGAGCCTCTCCCCTCTCTAGCATCGCCCTGAGGGCCCTGGCCTAGAGTTGTCACTCCATAGTGACTGGTGAGCCACCCTCTCTGTGGCCTAAACAGCAATCCTCGAGCCCCTTCTAGAGCTGGCTGGCCTCAGGCCCCACACTTTGAAAGAGTTTTCAAGTCTGTGAGGTGACTCCTGAGCTGTCCAGTACGCATGTCCTCGCCTGTCACATGCACTTATGTACACAGCGCACGTGGCCATCAACACACATGCAAGTGACTCCGATATTTCAATAGCCACGCCCCCAAGGGGCACACATGTCCTGTGCTCGAAAATAAAATGGGCGTCCCAGTGGATCCTGGCCCAGAGGTCTGGGACAGGCCGGAGCCCTGCAGGTGGGCAGGACAGGCCTGTGGAGTAAGCTGGGAGGCTTGGGGTCATCTCCCTCCAGCTGACAGCCCTTTGGAAGACCTGTCTCACCTCCATCGGCACCAAGCTGGGGCTAAGACTGCCCCCATGACATCAGGAAGTCCTTCCTCTTACCTAGCTGAAATTAAATCATTTCTCTAGCCTTTCAGTCAACTGACAGAGCGGTCGGCACTGAGGACCCCACAATCCTGCTGTGGAAGGACACAGGGGTCTGCTAGGTCACCTGAGAACTTTGTGCCAGGGGCAGTAAGAAGGAAGTAGCTTTGGTGTCTCCCAGGGGTGGGGGTGGAGGCTGCCAGTGTCCCCGGGCAACTGAAAGCATGGCAATTCCCCATGGTCTATTTTTCCCAGAGAAACAGGAAACCCCACCACCTGCCTCCACCACCCGGCCCAGCGGGTGTCTCTCTGCAGTCACTGGTTGTGGTGGGGCCCCTGCTATGGACTTCAGGCCTGTCTCCAGCACCCACTTAACCCCTCGAGACTTTAGCTAAGACCCCACTCCAAGCTCCATCCTGAAAGGGCAATGGTATCTTGAGCTGTTTCTCTGCCCACCTTCTCTCAGAAAACCCCTCCCTGAGGCAACCTCCCAGACCCTGGCTCTCACCACAGTGCTTGGAATCCCACCATTAGGGATTCCTCCTCTGGTTCAGGCATTCTGTGCATGGGGTTCCTATTTCCTGGGCCCCAAACCTCAGGGGCCAAAGCTGGAGGATCCAGTTAGGGATGAGAAAGCCTCTATCACCCTCAGCATGGCTATCAGCAGAGCATGGCAGAAACGACCTGAGAGTCCCGGCCAAGGGAGACACTGAGGCCACAGGGTGAGTTCACCTGGATGGGGAGGCCCAGGGAGGGCCCAGGAGGGGCAAGCCCGGGGTCCCTCTGTGGGGCCTTTTGGGCAGGCTAGGGCAGGGCTGAGGCAGGCCTTGGCCATCGGACCACAGCCCGGGTCCTTGACACTGAGCATTTGCTGGGGAAGGTGGGGAGACGCCGTGGAGGCTTCTCTGGGAGACTGACCCAGATTTCTCTCCCTCTCTCAGCCACACAGGAACACTGAGCATGTGTGTGCGTGCGTGTATGCATGTGTGTGTGTATTCTCAGGCCTGGCAGGCGGAAGGGTGGGAAGGGAGGAGGCTTGCTGAAAGCTCTCAGAAATGAGAGAGAAATCCTCCCCAAATCCCTTGCTGCTATCACTAATAGCTGAAATACGCTCTTGACAACAAGGTAAGAGGCCCTGAGTCCTCGGGTCTGCCCTTGCTGCCTAGAGCCGAAGCCCCAGCTGAGCCACAACCCTACCCTCTGACTCTCCTGACCTCTCTTTTCTGGGCACCTTGCTCTGGGAGGCACTGAGCTCCCCATCATGGGGACTATGTAAGGCGGGGAGGGGGTGCCTCCCTGTCAGGATCCCATGGCAGGCACTTAGAGATGGGTGGGGAACACAAAAAAGGGATGTACAACCCTCTCAACCTGAGCTGTGCCCACCTCCCTCCACAGTGTCTGTGCCTAGGAGGCCACACCTGAGCACTCAGGGCTGGACCTTGGGAGTGACAGGTTGCACAGAGCCAGGCCCAGGCCTGCCAGCAATGGGTTCTGGAGCTCTCCAGCTTCAGGGGGAAGAAAAGGGTGTGTCCTGTGGGGCTGCTGGCTGTGTCCGGGGGCTCTCACATCCTGGTACAGAGGCGGCTTTGTACTCTCAAGGACACCCTCTTCATTCACGTGGACATCCAGCCATATACATAGATAACAGAGGCACACCCATGACACATACACAGAGGCCTGGGTGTACAGACAGAAGCAAGCCTGCACACGCATGACGGTGAGCTGCACACACAGGTGGACGGGTGTGTGTCCATGCTTGTACGCGTGTGAACCTGGGCCAGGCCGTGCCTGGTTCCCTCATGGGCTACTCCAGGCCCCAGGAGGCAGGTGAGAGAAATTCTCCCCCAAGCTGGCCACCAGGTGCTCAAGCCAAATCTGGGAAAATCTTCCGGCAGTAAGTCTCCAGAGGGAAGCCTCATCCTCTGCCAGCCTTCCAGGGCTCCTTGTCTGACCTCTGCCCTTCTGGAGCCCTGTACCGCTTCCTGTCCAGCCAGGCATTCTCTCCACCCCACCTGGTGGCACTCTGACTCTGCCCTGGACCCCAAGAGCGAAGGGGCTCGTCCTCTGCAAGGACCCTAATATCCCTCTGAAGGGCAAGAGGTACCCTACCTCAGCCACTGCTTGTGTGTGAGTGAACTGGGGTGGGGCCCCACCACCACCACCATGGGGACCTCAGTGCCCCTGCTCCACTGAGGACCCCGTTGGAGGGGCTGCATGGAGGGCTGGGAGCACTGGCTGCTGAGAGGTGCAGCTCAGAGAAACACAGCTCTGGTCTGGGAGTGTCTCGTTCCTGAGCCCAAGGCAGCCTGCCAGTACGTGCAGTCAGGGGGCCCTTGGTCCTCACATGGCTTCCCCCAGGCTGGCTCAGACACCATGCTAGGGAACAGCACCCCCAGCCCCACGGACGCTGGCCTAACTCACACCACCCTACACTGGGCAGGAAAGGAGACGTACTGAACTTCCCGGCAATGTGCCCTGGGCCTGTGACCACTTGTAGATGTCCTGGCCTTTAGGGACTGTCCTCACAGGCCCTCCAGGGGTCCCAAGCACCCGCAGGGGTGGGGGTGCACCTATCCTCCCAATGGCTCCCATGACCAGCCCCACCCCTCCTCAAGTAGGCCCACCCACCTGAGTATTTTATAATCGATCTTGCCTCTTCCCGAGCGCGACCTGCTCACTCACACTCAGAGCTTTGTACAGGCTGTTCCCTTTGCCTGGAGTGCCCTTCCCTCTTTCTCAGCTTGAAAGTACCACCTTCTCCTGGCTGCCTTCCTCCCATGTCCTGCCCATCCCCCACAATCACAGGCTGCCCTGGTACTGCCTCCCCTGGGCAAGTTTTAGCCTGGTCAGGTCAGGTTCAGCTTTTGTCCCCCACAGGCCCTGTGCACCCAGGGTGGGGCCAGGAGCCCATCATCTCAGCATGCTGAAGACCCTCCATAGGGCCCGGGGTCCGAGTACACAGTGGTGGGCAAGTGTTTCTCCAACTAAAGAATTGGCCTCCTTGCCAAGTCCCAGAATGAGCTGAGACACAGCTTTGAAAATCTCTTTGGGGGGTGGGGCGGAGCGTAACCCAGCAGGTAGATCTGCCTCTGTTGGCATCAGGGAGCCTTGTAATCAGATGCTGGGGCCTCATGTGGAAAATGCCATGGGCGGGGCATACAGTACACGAGACCCGAGACCCCAGTCTGCATAGAGCACATAGGGCTCCCTGGGCAACAGGTGCCCTCCAGAGAACCATGGAAGGGGAACTATCTGCTGAATGCAGTGCTCAGAGGACTGCGCTGTTGACATCATGACCCTCACTTGCCAATTATGCTGCCTGCTCTGGGCCCCACACTGGGCATGGCAGGGGGACCAAGGAAGACATGACCGTTGCCTGTCCTGGGAAGCCCAGGGAGGAGAAAGGCAAGGGAAGAAATGACTTGATGGACCATAGCTGGAGGCAGAGAGGGGGCAGCTCAGCAGGAGGGCTTGGGTGTGCTCAATTTCCTTGTGCCTCAGTTTTCCTCATCTGTAAAATGGGGATGATAAATGTATTATTTATCCCATAGAGTTGTTTTGAAGATCTGATTCTTGTAAGATGCTTTTAACAGAACATACCACAGGATAAATAGTCCA
Organism: Taxidea taxus jeffersonii; assembly: GCA_003697995.1. NCBI lineage: Eukaryota > Metazoa > Chordata > Mammalia > Carnivora > Mustelidae > Taxidea > Taxidea taxus. The sequence goes on from RCUC01015838.1 coordinate 10,451, forward strand.
AGAAGCAAGAACCCCTAGAGCTAGTTTTACCATTAGTGCCAAGATGCCCTACACTAGGCACGCATCAAACAGGCAGGCTGGTATCTAGCCGCTGGGGAGATATCAAGGCAAAGTAACTTCTCCCTGGATGATGGATGGCTTTGCTTCATCTGCTCGAGGAACTGTAGGATCTAGAGAGATATAGGTGGAGGGATACTGAGGAAAGAAGTTCCTGGAGTGGAGGGAAGAGGGGAGCCTGAGGCAGTGGACAAGGAGACTCCCAGGGGTCTGGGAGGGCTCATCCTAGCCCTCCTATTTGAAACAGCACACGGACGTGTGCAGTGACCTGCAGGAAGGGGCTGTGCTTCCCTTGCCATGGAGGCTGGCACCTTTGGGAGTATGCAGATCTGACTGTGGCAGGGCTGAGGGGGATTCTCCCAGCTGGCACGGGGCAGAGGGCTGAGGAGCTGCTCTCCTGCCTCTAACTCCCTGGGAAGGCTTCCGCAGAATCTTCCGGAGCTGTCTTGCGCGGATGCCTATGGGCTTTCCCCAGGAGTGCGGAGGCCACTCTTTAATGGAAGCCAGCCTAGCAGAACAGTGAGGGGTGAGGGGCCATGGAATGGAGAAGCCAGCCTGGGAAGTTAGCTCCTGGAGGATGGGATGAGGGCAGCTCTAGAGGGCAGTGCTAAAAGACAGGGAGTCCCTGGGCGAGAAGGGGAGAGCTGCTGACCTACTCAGCCCTCCGCCTCTCCTCCTCCCTACCTAAGGCCAGTCCCCCATCAGCCTTGTCAGTGTGACATTAATAGGCTGACATGAATAAGCCAGAGCTTCTCCACTTGTCCGCCAGATCGGGCCTCAGCCATGGAGGAATTGCTAATTACAGTCACAATAAAGAAATATCAATGATGGACATCAATATTATTGCCTCCTGCAGCCCTGCCTGTTGATGTAGACTAGAGATGGCAAGAGCCCTGGGGCCATCTCTCCATGTGGAGAAGGAAGCATGGGCCAGCTGGATTCATTCATAAAATTAGAGCCTGTTTCCTCTGGGCAAGCTCCCCTCCACCCGGGGCCACGGGCTGGGGCTGGGGGCCAAGGGTCCCTGGGCAGGGAGGAGGAGCTAGTGCTCTTGCTCAAAGCCCTGGTTCACTGAGTGACTTCAAGTGTCTCTTTGCCTCTGCAGACCTCAGTTTCCTCATCAGCCAAATGAGCATGATAATTCTAGTCCCGCTTATCTTGCGCAACATGGAGGAGAGAATGAGCTTGCAAAAGCAAGATTTAGTAGGGTGACGCTCAGACCTTCTGTGCAAATACAAGATTTTATGGGCTAGATAAAACCAGTGGGGTAGCTGAGGGGCTGGGGTGGGCAGACACTGAAAAAGGGACAGACATGTCCCAGTTCAGTGAACTCTCAGAAGCAAACGTCCTTTCCACCCTCCCAGCCCCACATCAAGCACTCAAAACTCAGTGGAAACCAAACATGCTGAAGTCAGAAGACAGGCAAAGCCTGACTCACACATACAGCAGGCCGGCTGCCATCTGGTGTCCCTGAGCCCCTGAGCCGGGGAGGGCTTCAAGGCTGTCAAAACCCTGTGTGCCATGCCAGGCACAGGCAGAACTCACACACTGGGGCAGCCATCCCCCTGATAGGATGTCACACATACCCTCCAGCCCTGAGAATCAGAGATCAAGGCAGAGTGGAGAAGCATCTTCAGAGGCAACCTGGAGAGCTGGCAAGCTGCACTGTCCATGCCAGAGTGTGTCCGCACACAGACACAGGCACACACAGAACACACACTTGTGGCCAAGTTCATAAACCAGCACGCATGGGCTAGAAAACAGGAAGTGATCATGTACGCGCAGGCAGCATCTTAGGCCCAAAGCCCAGGCCCTTCCTAGTCCATGGAAACCTCTCCCCACTGAGAAGGAAATAAAAAGCCCCAGTTGGCCCTCCAGACACGTGTGGCCCCTCAAGCTGTGGCCAAGCCAAGCAGCAGCGATTAGGCGGCTGGGAAGTGAAGCCCAGCATGGCCTGAATATTTCACGGGAGATTTTGCTTCACAGAAAATCCCTTCTTCGCCTCCGTGCCTGTCAGGGTGTAATTACCCATTAGGTAGCAGAGCAGAAGCCTGGGAGGGTGGGCCCGCAGCTCTGGGTCCGAGCCTCTCACTCTGCCTCTACCCTGGGCCTCATCTAGCCTGGCAGAGCCCATCCCACCTCTCCTCTACCCCTGAGGGAGGGAAAAGCAGATGACATTTGGGGACACAAGGTGTCCGGGCCTATGGTCGCCTCTGCCCAAGGTCCTCAGAATCTGGCCCCAGCTAAGGAAGTACCAAAGTTCTCCATCCTTTTGCCCACCCTGCTTAGGCTCTCACTTGGGGGGCTACTGGCTTCTCACTCCCTCATCTTCCCCTTCCCTCAAGCTCCTTACAGTTCCCTGAGCAAATGGCAGAGAAGACCAAGAGAGAAGATGCAGAGAAGGTAAGAAGTGCAGGAAGGGAGAAAGGGCATGTCTGGCTGGGCCCTGGGGCCTCCCTTGCCTCCCAGTGCTTACCCACTAGGGTGGGGAAAGGGGGGAGGGTCTCACACCTTCCTGCTTTTGTCTCCCTCCAGGAGGACTCTCCCTAACTCTTTTTGCCCTAGAAAATGTCCACTGGGCCTCAGTAAGCTCAAGTGGTATCTCCTCCAGGAAGCCCTCCGGGACCCCTCTCTGGGTCAGGAGCCTTCTCTGTCTCCTACAGCCCCCTACATTTCCCTCCACCACTGTTCTGTAATCAAAGGCTGAAAACTTAGATGTCTACAGGGGCCAGAGAGGAGATGACCAAGAATGAAGGGGAACCGTGATGCCATCAGAAGGGGTGGGACCTGAGCATGGAGAGTGCCTGTCGGGACTGAGGCAGAGATGCCGAGTCAGCCCAGGGCCCAGGGATCCTGGCCCCAGGACAGATGCGAAAGGACAGAAAGCACATTCCCACGAGGACAGGTACACATGTGCTCCTAGTAGCATCTCTCATAATTGCCAAAAAAGAGGAAATAATCCGAATGCCTGTGAATGAACGCTTAAACAAGATACAGTATCTCCTTAATATCGGGCCATAAAAAGGAATACTGATACATGTTACAATGTGGATGAACTTTGAAAACAGTTATCTTTTTTTTAATTTTTATTTTTATTTAAACATATAATGTAACCCCACCACCCTCCCCCAACACCCCTGCCCCCCACCCCCCCACCCCCCTCAGTTTGTTTTATGACATTAAGAGTCTCTTTTGGTTTGCCTCCCTCCTGATCTCATCTTGTTTCATTTATTCTTGAAAATAGTATCTTAAGGGAAAGCTGTCAGACCCAACAGGGGACCTGGTACATGATTCCATCCATATGAAGTGTCCAGACTAGGTGAGTCCCAAGAAAGGAAGGAAGGTAGATCAGTGTTTGCCAGGACCTTGGGCATGGGTGCGGGGAGTAACTACTAATGGGTACAGGGTTCCCTTGTAGGGTGATGGGCAAGGCTCTGAAATTAGAACAATCACTGTTGTACCCTGTTGTGCATATACTAAAAAAAAAGGCTGAATGGTACACTTTAAAATGGTGAGCGTTATGGGATGTGAATTATATCTCCACTGTAAAAAACCTAATTGTTTGAAATGGAACAAAACACATGGGCCAGCCACATCCCTGGTTGGGGCCTCCAATTTTTGTCCTCTAATTCACACATCAGGGTCTCCCACAAGAATGGAGAGTTGGTCCTCTGTGGTCCCCAGGGCCGGCACCCAAGAGCCGGTCCTTGAGCCAAAACCATGACTGAAGAAGCGCATGAACGCAGGCTGCGTTCTGTGCTTTCCAAAGCCTGCCTCTGGGGGCTCTGGCCCAGAGTCCCAGCCGTGTCTCAGGTAAAGCCACTGGGGTCCAGCCTGTCCTGAGATCACTCTGCTAGCTGGAGACAAAACCGAGCAGAGAAGCCAGGCCTCCTGACAGGGAGGAGGCATGACCCAGGGCAGCCAGTGGCCAGCCCCTCGTGGAACAAAGAGTGCAGGCGCCCCTGTGGCTGCTTCCTGCCTCAAGGACCCCCGGTTTCCCTGGGCCTCAGAACGGAGTCCCCCTGCTCCATCTGGCCTCAGTCTTCTTTGGAGCCCCAAAGGCAGCTCAGCCACTGCAGGGAGGCCCCTCCCCTCACTCCCTCATCAGCACACCCAGCCAGCCTGCAACTCTTCCCATAATCCTAGGCATAGCCGGCACCATGACCTGGACACCGAGTTTCCTTTGAGCTGGAAGTCTGGGAGTCTCAGGGTCTGATTGCCAGCAACTGGCTACAAGACCAGGGGAGGCAGGCAGGGGAGAGCAGCGGAGGGAAAAGACAGGGAGGAAGAGAGGAGATGAGGGAGAAGCTGGTCTCAACTCCAGGATCCCAGGAAAGCTGTCAGAGTCCAGAGAGTGATGAATGGTGGGTGGCCGGTCACCTTTAGACTCATGATATCCCCCAAAGACACAGATCAGTCCCCCTGTGCAGAGTGAAGTAAAGGAGGAAGGAAGCCCTTCTGGGAGAGAAAGGCTAGCTTTAGACATGCAGTGACATCTTTCTTTATCCCCCGCCCTCCTGCACCAGTGGGCTGGGAGGCTGCCAGGTACTTATGTGGGGCCTCACACCGAGTCCTGACCCTGGTCACACACTAAGCCCTGACCCTGGTCCCACTCTGAACACTAATCCTGGTGACACACTGAGTCCTGACCCTGGTCACACACTGAGTCCTGAGCCTGGTCACAGACTGAGCCCCGACCTAGCCCTGACCCTGGTCACTCATTGAGTACTGACCCTGCTCTCACACTAAGCCCTAATCCCAGTCACAAACCGAGTCCTGACCCTGGTCACACATTGAAACTGAGCCTGCTCACACCTAGCCCTAACCCTGGCAGGGTAGACTGGCCGTCAAAGACTAGAAGAGGTTCTAGACACCTCAGCCTCTCTCCTACGACTACTCCTCAGCACTAGGTGACAGATTCGGTCTACGGGTGTCAGAAACAATTCCCAGCTCTGAGTGATTGCTGCCAACAGTTGCCCAGCATAGCTAATGGGTGGCTGATTTCCTGACCTTCTCAAGGCCAAGCTTGAGAATGTGACCAGCCTCTTCTGCTTCCAGGACAGAGCAAGTATCTAATAGATGTCAGCTCCTCTACGAGCCTCTTCCTCTATCACCCCTCCCCATTCCTGGCCTTTCCCAGCCCTGATACACATCACACCAGTGCAGCGGGGGGGGGGGGGGGGGGGGGGG
>RCUC01015840.1:0-12061 GCA_003697995.1 Taxidea taxus jeffersonii
TCGCTAAGACTTGTAAATTTTACTATTAGATGGCGGGGTGTGGGTCGATTCCTATTGATTTTGAGGGGTGTTCTCTGCACCTCCTGGATTTTGATGCTTGTTCCCCTTGCTATATTAGGGAAATTCTCTACAATAATCCTCTCCAGTATACCTTCTGCTCCTATTTCTCTTTCTTCTTCTTCTGGAATCCCAGTTATTCTGTTGTTTCGTCTTATGGCATCACTTATCTCTCGAATTCTCCCCTCGTGGTCCAGTAGTTGTTTGTCTCTCTTTTGCTCAGCTTCTTTATTCTCTGTCATTTGGTCTTCTATATCACTAATTCTGTCTTCTGCCTCATTTATCCTAGCAGTAAGAGCCTCCATTTTTGATTGCACCTCATTAATAGCTTTTTTTATTTCAACTTGATTAGACTTTAGTTCTTTTATTTCTCCAGAAAGGGCTTTTATTTCTCCTGAAAGGGTTTCTCTAATATCTTCCATGCCTTTTTCGAGCCTGGCTAGAACCTTGAGAATCGTCGTCCTGAATTCTAGATCTGAAATATTACCAATGTCTGTATTGATTAGCTCCCTAGCCTTTGGTACTGCCTCCTGTTCTTTTTTTTTATGGTGAGTTTTTCAACCTTGTCATTTTGTCCTGAGAAGAATCCGCTGTTCTCCTTGTTAAGTGAACTTGGTCTTGGCTGGATTTGTTGTTAATCTTCTAGGGGAGGGGCCTGTTGTAGTGGTTTTCAAGTGTCCTTGCCCCAGGCGGAGTTGCACCGCCCTTACCAGGGGCCGGGCTAAGTAATCCTCTCAGGTTCGCTTTCGGGAGCTTTTGTTCCCTGAACGCTTTCCGTAGAGTTCCGGAGGACGGGAATGAAAATGGCGGCCTCCCAATCTCTGGCCCGGAGGAGCCGAGAGCTAGGGGCCCCAGTCTTCAGTGCGCCTTCAGAGAAAAGCGCTTAATCACTCCCGTCTCCCCAGCCTCCAGCCGCGCTTGGAGAAAATCGTGCATAATCAGTCCCGTCTCACTGGCAGGAGCTCACTGCACTCCGAGCTCACCCAGCCTGTGACCAAGCGTCTCTGTCTCTGGCAGAGTCCCACCTGGAGGCTCCGAACCCCGTAGATCCCTGAGCTCTCCTGGGTCGGAGTCTCCCCGGATCTTGTGGGCACCCCTCGCACAGAGCACCGTCCCATGTCACAGAGCACCGGCCCGTGTCACAGACCACGGCTCTAGGAAACCTCAGCTCTGTCTCCACAGCCGGCTTCCCCGCTCTAATACCTGTGAGCTCTGTGAAACTCAGACATCCCTGATCCTTCTGTGACCCTGGGGGACCTGAGTCCACGCTGTCCCCGTGAGGTCTTCACCCCAGTTTAGCCTCTGGAGTGATGTCCCTCCGTGGAGCAGACTTTTAAAAGTCCTGATTTTGTGCTCCGCCGCTTGCCGGCAGCCGGCCCCTCCCCCTGGGGTCTATCTTCCTGTCGTGTTGGATTCACTTCTCCACTGGTCCTACCTTTTAGAAAGTGGCCAATTTTCTGTTTCTAGAATTGTTGTTTTTCTTCTCTTTGATCTCCTGTTGGATTCGTAGGTGTTTGGAATGTTTGATAGGCTATCTAGCTGATCTCCTGCTGCCTGATGTCATCTCAGCCTGCTACTTCTCCGCCATCTTGACTCCATATTCACATGATTTACATAGAGTGATTGGGCAATGTGTTGTTGATCTTATTCCCATTTCACAGAGGAAAACACAGAGGCTTAGGGAGTTCAGGTAATTTGCTCAGGATTATAGGGTTAAGAAGCTATAACACTAGGATGAAAACGTCTGATTGTCTTCTACTAGGCTGTGTCAGAGATTGTGCATCTTTTCCATACATGATTGTGCAGGGGAGAACAGTTCTGCTCACTCCTCCCCTGAGCACTACTGGCTCAGCTAGGAAGTTCAAATGTAAACTTCAAAGCCATTTTCCATCAGGGCTAACTTGTACTAATCAGTGGGGGTATTCACTTGAAAGTAGCACTTTGGAAGTAATGCCTTTAATGTTTGCAAAGGTAGAAAGGAATTTTGTGATAGTTTCTTTCTTTCTTTCTTTCTTTTTCCTTTTATTTTGGTATGAGTCATACTGCTGGCTAGTTTCACTGAGAACCAACTATAATCTGGCTCCATCCCCAAGGATAATAAAATGTCTAGTACAATGGTTTATAAGGCAAGATTGGGTTCTACATTTCTGTTTTATTTTGGAAATTTCTTTATTGAAGTTTTGAATATAATTTTCACTAACTGTAATAATCATATATAGGAGGTTAGAGTTATTCATCTCTTGAGTCCACATAACTCAGAGTTTGAGGAACTACATGGTGCCTGAACCTGTATTAAGCTTTAAGAATTCAATTATGAGGAGATGTTGTGTTCCTATTCTCTCAGACCTTACTGGCTAGCAATAAGACCTACTGATTCTACTCCTTATTCACTCATTCATGTATTCATCAGACATTTGTTGAGCATGTGCTATGTGCCAGGCATTATGTTGGGCATTGTGTGTGGATAAAAACAATTAACAATTAATATGTATTAAATATTGGTATGTGCCTAGTACTGATTTAAGTACATTACATGCCTTAACTCATGCAATCCTCCTAGCAACCATTTGAGATAGGTTCTATTATCTCATTTTATAAATGACAAAATGGGCATTGGCAGGTCAAATGATCTGCCCAAGTCCAAATTGGTGGAGCCAGGCAGTTATTCCAGAGCTTGCACTCTTAGCTACTATGTTAAACTGCTTACATTAGTGAATGAGAAATAGTTTATGTCTTTAAGGACCTCAGAGTACAGCAAAATAGACTAAAAATTTAAATCAAGCCATTGTAATGCACTGTGATTTATGATATGGGATTTATAGGATGTCATAAGTTACAGGGCTATCTAACCTTGTATAGAGAGCTTAGAAATGAACATCTGAACTGAGACGAGGTATGAAAGTGAGCTTTCAAAACATAGGGACAAATAGGATGGGTATGTGGGTAGGGAAGGAGTGGAGGCTTACTCAGAAGTGTATTTCAAGACACATAGACCAGTGGAACAAAGTAGAGAGCCCAGATATGACACCTCAGCTCTATGGTCAAATAATTTTTGATAAAACAGAAAAAAATATCCAGTGGAAAAAAAAGACAATATCTTTAATAAATGGTGCTGGGGAAATTGGATAGCTATGTGTAGAAGAATGAAACTTGACCATATTCTTATACCATACACAAAGATAAACTCAAAATGGATAAAAGACCTCAACATGAGGCAGGAATCTATCAAAATCCTAGAGGAGAACATAAGCAGTAACCTCTTTGACATCGGCCACAGCAACTTCTTTCAAGACATGTCTCCAAAGGCAAAGGAAACAAAAGCAAAAATGAACTTCTGGGACTTCATGAAGATCAAAAGTTTCTGTACAGCAAAGGAAACAGTCAACAAAACAAAGAGGCAACCCACGGAATGGGAGAAGGTGTTCGCAAATGACACTACAGACAAAGGGCTGATATCCAAGATCTATAAAGATCTTCTCAAACTCAACACCCAAAAAAACTAATAAGTCAAAAAATGGGCAAAAACATTAACAGACATTTCTCCAAAGAAGACATACAAATGGCTAACAGACACATGAAAAAATGTTCAGCATCAATAGCCATCAGGGAAATTAAAATCAAAACCACATTGAGATACCACCTTACACTGATTAGAATGGCAAAAATTAACAAGGCAAGAAACAACAAGTGTTGGAGAGTAATGTGGAGAAAGGGGAACCCTCTTACACTGTTGGTGGGAATGCAAGTTGGTGCAACCACTTTGGAAAACAGTGTGGAGATTCCTCAAAAAATTAAAAATAGAGCTACCCTATGACCTGGTAATTGCATTACTGGGTCTTTACCCCAAAGATACAGATGTAGTGAAAAGAAGGGCCATCTGTACCCCAATGTTCATAGCAACAATGTCCACAATAGCCAAACTGTGGAAAGGGCCAAGATGCTCTTCGACAGATGAATGGATAAAGAAGATGTGGTCTATATACACAATGGAATATTACTGTGCTATCAGGAAGGATGAATACCCAACTTTTGCATCGACATGTATAGGACTGGTGGAGATTATGCTGAGTGAAATAAGTCAAGCAGAGAAAGTCAATTATCATATGGCTTCATATGTAAAACCATCAGTTTGTTTCTTGGAGTCCACAGTCTCTCGTGGATGAGAGGAAGAGGGGAGGGGATGGGGGAATGGGTGAGCCTGATGGGTATTAAGGAGGGCACATATTGCATGGAGCATTGGGTGTTATATGTAAACAATGAATCTTGGGACACTACATCAAATACTAATGATGTATTGTATGGTGACTAACATAACACAATAAAAAATTAAAAATAGAGAAAAAAAGAAATGTGTTTCAAGCAGAGGGGACAACATGTACAAACAAGTTAATTTATTATAACTGGTATATTTAGTATTGTTGGGGTGTATTGATTGCAGCTAGAGAATTAGGTTTTAGATCATTCAGGTTTATTTATGTCATGTTAAGAAATTTAGATGTTATCCAAAATACAATATAAATTCACTAAGAAGATTAAAGCAAGAGAGTGACAGTAATTTACATATTTTCATATTTACATTTTAAAATGATTGTTCCAATAATAGTGTGGAGAATGGAAAGAAGAGGCAGGAAGGCCAATTTTCACAAATTAATGAAAAATGTGTTTTCACAAATCAATAGCTGAATATGTGATGCATACCTGAACAGTTCCCATTTCCTTCTTGGAAATTTTCTGTGATGGTAGTTACCCAAACTTTCTGGTTCCTGTGGCCCTGATTTTCCCTATCCTCCCAAAGTGCATGCAAGCAGCATAATAGATATATTTTTGGCTAAAGATCTAATTCTATCCATTGCTTTAGAAGGGAAGAATAACCAGTCAGTTCATCTTTGTGGTTATTTCTATTTATGTTTTTAGTTTAGAGGAAATAGTTTGCCAATTGAATAAAACAGCTTATGCTTGTTTCAGTATGGTACAGTTAAACACTTTTTTGGGGGTATTAGTTTCATTATACAGATAAAGTTCCTGAGGCATAACTGAGTATAAGACAGAGCTATTCAAGTTTTGTTATCTCCTTGATTTATCCCACTGCCTTTAGATAAGATGTGTGTTGATTACTTTTGTTCACAGATGAAAATGCTGAATAAGCCAAAGGCATTTCAGGGAAAGGTAAAATATAGAATTCATACAACTATGTAAGATAGTTCCTTGAATTTCATAGCTCATGCCAAATATTGTATCTTGAATAAATATATAATATAGCTCAACAATGAGATTTGTGGTATGTCCCCAAAAGGTATCTGGAATGTCTAGAATCTAGATGAGAATAGGTGAGAAAAAGATAATTGTGTTGTATTAAATCCACTTGACTGAATAGAGGTCTATAGAGACTTTAGCCACTATCCACATAGTTCAGGTCTTCTTACCAAGTTGGAGGTTCTATGCTGAAAGAGCGTTTTGCCATGAGTAGAACATACTGGCTGGAAAGACTTTCTACCCAAACTCAAGCTATACCAGAGTTTACCATCACTAGTACAATACATACAGATATACAGACATACTTTACAACTCAAATTTTGCCTCTTGTGTTAGCAGCAAAACATCTGAGAAAATGAAAGAAAATTTTAAGTGAGGGAATATGGCATGCTTCTTCTTTTTATGTGGTTTTTTTTTTTTTTGGTTGTTGTTGTTATTGTTGTTGGTGTGTTCCTTCTGACCTTAGAATTCAGAGAGCAAACTCCCACATGAAGCAGAGACAGCTAGTCTAATGCTTCTTACCAACAAAGACTTACAAGGCATGACTTTCACCACTACTCACATCTGCCAAATGGCAATGCTGAAACTGCATAAGGATAAGGTCTCCTTTAAGGACCAATTAACTCACCTTTGCTGCTTTGTGTCTAAACCAATCTTTGTGTCATCTGTGTCCTCAGCAACTTATCAGAACTACAGTAGCTATCAGAAGAGTAGTGACAAGATGTGGAAGGAGACTGTAATTCCACAGAATAACCAATTTCACTGTGAGTCAGCTTGTTCCCTGAACAACCCTTCTTTCTTCCTCTTCATACCCCACAAACTTAAGAGTTTAGTACTTCTTTTTATCCCCCTGAGGTATGTGTAAGAAGCAATGAGGTATAATGGAAAGAGTATAGGAGTACTTCCTCTGCTCTATGTGTGAAATTTGGGTCACTCAGACTTTCAGAGCCCCTGTGTCAAGGTTCCTATATGTAAAATGAGGATAATAATTATTGTCCAATTAAAGATATTAAATATGAAGATATTTGTAAAAGCACTTTGTAAATGTTAGCATTTACAAACTATAGTCACTCATATTCTATGAGACTCAGTTTTCCCATCTAGAAAAATGAATGTGCTGGAAAAGGTGACTTCTAAATGTACTTACAACTCTAACATAATCATCCAAAATATCATAAAATTTTTCTGTTCCATAAAAATATTTACTCAGATTATCTTTCACTAAAAATTGAATACTCAAGGAGTGCCTGAGTGGCTAAGTCAGTTGAGCATCCAACTCTTGATTTCAGCTCAGGTCATAATCTCAGGTTCAGGAGACTGAGCCCCAGATTTGACTCTGCACTCAGTACAGAGTCTGCTTGAGGAAAAAACAAGAGAGAGGGGGAAAAAATAAGAAACAGACTCTTAAATATAGAGAACAAAATGAAGGTTACCAGAGGGGAGGGGTGGAGGGATCAGTAAAATACATGATCGGGATTAAGGAGTATAATTTTTGTGATAAACACAGGGTGATGTGGAAGCACTGAATTACTATATTGTACACATGAACCTAATATAATGCTTTATGTTAAGTAACTGGAATTAAAGTTCCAGTTTTGGAATTTAAAAAATCTTTTAAAAAAAGGAAAGAGAGGGACGCCTGGGTGGCTCAGTTGGTTAAGCGGCTGCCTTCGGCTCAGGTCATGATCCCAGCGTCCTGGGATCCAGTCCCACATCGGGCTCCTTGCTCGGCAGGGAGCCTGCTTCTCCCTCTGCCTCTGCCTGCCTCTCTGTCTGCCTGTGTTCTCTCTCTCTCTCTCTCTCTCTCTCTAATAAATAAGTAAAATCTTAAAAAAAAAGTAGAGTGATCAAATGTTACCCCCTAGCCCCCCAAACCTGTAAGTAGATGCAGACAACTGACTTACAGATTTCAGCACCATAGGGATAGAGGTAATGAAACCGAGAGTAAAGAATCAAACCAGAGAATCTCCTCCCTCCCAAGAACTTGCTGTAAAAACTAATCAGGTGCATCTCAGTGAGGAAGAAAAACTTGCAATGCCAGGCAGATGATAGTTACTTACCAGCCCCTACTACAGCAATGGAGACTCAAATAGGCTGGCAGGATATTGAATAGAAGTCAGCAGAGATGGATTCTGCCAGACCAAGGGACCCTGAGGACAGACCTTTCATCCACAGCCTTAGTGGCACATTAGTATAGCTGTGTGATGGACGGCAACTCCAGTGGCATGGGAATTAGTTGTTTTAAACCACCTTTGTGAGTGGCTGTGTTTTCCACACAGGCAGCTGACCTGAAGGGGATAGCTTCTTACCTTGCCATTTGCTACAGGTATTTGTGGATTGTGGGAAAAAGTCTGTTTGATTCTGGTTGAATGAATTTAAGAGGGCAATCATTCAAAATGCATCCATTTAACTCATATATATTGTGAACCCACTATGTGTTTGTGCTTGGTACTGGGAGTATAGCACTGAACAAAAGTCTTGCTCTCATTCTAGTTTGTGGAACATAACAAAATTAGTAAGTAAAATATATAGTGCATTAGTTGGTGATAAGTGACATAGAGGAAAATAAGGCAGAGAGGGGATAGAGTGTGGGGGGGCAGGTTGGGAGGATTTTTAATTTTATATAGGGTGGTGCTCACTTTGGAAGCACATATACTGATTTTACATAGGGTGGTGAGGATTGGTTTAACTGAGAAGGCTGCATTTGAGTGAAGTCAAAGAGAAGGTGGGGATATTAACTGTTCTGATATCTTGGGAATAAAAATTTTAGGCAATGGGAATAAGAAGTACAAAGGGGCTTGCAGTAGGAGTATAACTGATAGGTTCAAGGAACAGTGAGGAGGTTGGGTGGTTGTAGAAGAGCAAACAAGGCAGATGATAGGAAAAAATATCAAAGGTCAGATTAAGTAGGTTCAGAAGCCATTGTAAAGATGTTGGCTTTTAATATGGGTGAAGTGAGAGGGTATTGAAGGTTTCTAAATTATGTAATTCATAATTTTAGAGGATCACCCTGTTGTGTGATGAATAGACTGGAGGGAAGTAAGAAAGAAAATTGAGAATAATTAGGAGACTGCTGCAATAGTCCAGGTGAAGTATGATGGTTTGGGGACCAAGGTAGTAATGATGGATGTGGTGAGAAGTGATTGAATTCTGTATATGTTTTGAAGGTGGAGCCATCAGGATTTTCAGAAAAATTTGACATGAGAATGTTAAAAAAAATGGGTCAGGGCAATGGCCTGCAGTGGCCAATAACTTAGGTAGGAAAGAGTATAAGGAACAAAGTTTTAGGGTTGATAATCATGGGTTTAGTTTTAAACATATTAAGTTCTAAATTCAATTAGAGATGTCAAGTAAACATGTTTATAAAGGTCTGATTTTATGGGAGAGGTCCACCTTAGATATGCAAATTTGTGAATCATTAGTTTATAGTCTAGATGAGATCACCCAAGGAGGTAAGAGGTGCAAGGATTAATGGCTGAAGCAATGTGACATTAAGGAGTCAGAAAAATAAATCCTACATTTGTTAAATAAATATTAGTTGTTCTAAAAAGCAATTGCTAAATGTTGTTTTTTAAAATAGGGTCTATGCCCAGCAGGGGGCTTGAACGCACTACCCTGAGATCAAGAGTCATATGCTCTACCAACTAGGCAAGCCAGGCATCCCTAATTTTTTTTTTAAACAGAAGTTTATCTCTTTCTTGTGCAAATTCCAAGATAGATGCTAGTGATAGAGCAGGGGGCTTTTCTCCAGTGACCTAACTTGTGTTTCTACTATCCTTAATCACTGCACTTCCCAGGTCACAATCACAATATTAAACTTCATCATAGTGTATCAAGCTGGTAAAAGAAGAATGAATTTGGAGCATTGTGAGTGGGAGTATTTTATGGGCCAGACTTGAAATATGAGCATATAATTCATACTCCTTTTCCATTAGTAAAAACTTGTTTATGTGGCCACAATGAACTGCAGGGAAGCTGGGAAATGTAGTTGAAGTGTATGCCAAAGAAGAGGAGGAAATGGGTTTAGTCAACAGCTAGCCAGTCTCTGCTACAAAGAAAAACTAGCAAAGGAGATGAAGATGAGTACCCTGTGGAATAGGAGAGTATGGTGTCAGGAATGAAGTATTAAAAACTATTTTTCAGGACGCCTGGGTGGCTCAGTTGGTTAAGTGGCTGCCTTCGGCTCAGGTCATGATCCCAGCGTCCTGGGATCGAGTCCCACATCAGGGTCCTTGCTTGGCAGGGAGCCTGCTTCTCCCTCTGCCTCTGCCTGCCACTCTGTCTGCCTGTGCTCTCTCTCTCTCTCTCTCTCTCTGACAAAAATAAATAAATAAAATCTTTAAAAAAAACAACAACAACTATTTTTCCCTGAAGGGGAGAGTGATTGATTGAGTAACATGATACATAAAAGTTGACCATTGGATTTAATAAGGCATGAGTCAGGGGTACCTTTCAAGAGCAATTTTGGCAGGGTAGGGGTGGGGAAAGTCCAACTGGAATAGATTCTAGAGAATGCAAAGAGAGTGATTGGAGACTGTATAGACATTTATTTTTCAAAGTCTCTTAATCCTTCCAACCAGTAGTGCTGTTCTGTGTCTTGGGATTGTACATAAGCAGCTCCAGGGAAGAAAATATGTTCCTAAGCTTTACACAGTGAATATGAAGATTATGGACAATTTTACTGGCCTTACCTGGACAAGATGGTGTCCAGCTAGACCTTCAAATATGTGATAAAACTAGTGCCAGGAGTGATGTTACAAATATGATGGAGTAAGATACCCTAGCCTTTATCACTGGAGTTCCAGAAGGAGAAGAAAGGGTGAAAGAGAAAACTTATTTCAAGAAATAATTGTTGAGGACTTCCCGGGAAAATGGCAGAATAGGAGGATCCTAAGCTCACCTCATCTCATGGACACAACAAGGTAACACAAGCATCAGTGTAAATAACCCAGAAAACAACATGAGGCCTGGAAGAACAGACACTCCACAACTAAATGTAGAGAAGAGGCCACATTAAAGAGGGTAGGGAGGGTGGAAAGGCAATCAGGAGCCAAATGGACCCAAGAGACTATGGAAAGGAGGGATGACATAGGCACAGAGAAGAGAGAGGAGCAGGTCCCTAAGCCAGCTACCCCATGCATGGGATACCCACATAGGAAAGATGAATCTCCATAATATTTGGCTTTGGAAACCAGAGGGGCTTAGCAATCAGTGGGGTTCAACAGCTGGATCTTTAAAAACTAGTAAGCTTGGCTCTGGGAGAGCTTGAGGGCAACTAGAAATTGAGACCCTCACCCCCACTCTTAAAGAGATACTACAACAACCCTGTGGAGATATGACATAGAAGCAAGAGTTTGAAAAAAATGACTGGGGTATGTGGGAAGGACATTTATTTACTAATCTTAGAGAGTGCTGGAGGAGGAGGCATCTGTGGGAGACCTGTTCAAGAACAAAAGAGCTGACAGGTGTCATTTCCCTCTTCTGCCCCAAGTCTAGATACAGGGATACCTGTGAAACCAGCCAAGCACAACACTTTCCACCTAGCTTGCTAGCAGTGGGCTTGCCCTATGTCCTTCTGTGGATCAGGCCCCCTTCAATATCCCCTTGCTAGCCACAAGCCTGGAAGTGGGAAACCAGTCCTAACAGGGGCAGCAATACTCCAAAGTGATTTCTGACCCAGGGAGAGGGGAAGATAACCACACATACTAGTCCCACTGTGGCCCCAGCAGTAGTAGTTTTGTGGCAGACATCTGTTCTGATTGCAGGCCCTGCCCACCAATGAAAGCTTCTCAGGGAACAACACAGGAAAACCCCTCTGCAGTTTGGTGCACTACGTTTCTGGCAAATGCCTGGTCTAACTCAACTCAAGCCCCAGGTGATCCCAGACTGGCCCCCTAACAACACAGGAATCAAACCTTGCCCACAATAGGCAAAGAGAGCCATTGCAGACATTTGGACTGCAAGCTTGGCTCAACCATAAATAGTAGGGCACATGCAATATAGATAGGACACACCCCTGAAGTGGCTGGTTTTGGTGAACAGGTGACATTGCACTACAGGGCACTACAAAACTACTTCTTCATAGGGCTACTACTTTCAAGAATAGGAGATGTAGCTGACTTTCCTAACACATAGAAAGGGAGTTAGACAAAGTGAAGAGACAGAGAAATGTGTCCCAAATGAAAGAATAGGAGAAAGTCATAGCAAGAGAGCTAAACAAAATGGAGATGAAGTTATATGTCTAATAGAGAATTTAAAGTAATGGTCATAAAGATACTCACTAGACATGAGAAAAGAATGGAAAACCTCAGTGAGACTCTTAACAAAGAGATATAAAACATGAGAAAGAACTAATTAGAGACGAAGAAGTCAATTACTGAAATTAAAAACATAGTAGAAGAATAAATAGACTAAAGGAAGCAGAAAAACAGATCAATGACCTGGAGGACAGAGTAATGGAAAGCAACCAATCTGAACAGGAGAGAGGGAGGGAGGGAGGGAGAGAGAGAGAGAGGAAGAGAGAGAGAGAGAGATAATAAAAATGAAAATAGACATAGACTTAGGGAACTCAGTGACATCATCAAGGGTAATAATGTTCATAATATAGGGAAGAGGCAGAAAATGTATTTGAAGAAGTAATGTCTGGGGAGGAGTCAAGATGGCGGAGAAGTAGCAGGCTGAGACAACATCAGGCAGCAGGAGATCAGCTAGATAGCCTATCAAACCATTCCGAACACCTACGAATCCAACA
>RCUC01015841.1:0-34651 GCA_003697995.1 Taxidea taxus jeffersonii
TGATATGAGGAAGTGGAGATGCAATGGGGGTGGGAGTTAAGGTGGTAGGAAAAGTAAAAATGAAAGAAGATGGGATCGGGAGGGAGACAAACCAAAAGAGACTCTTAATGTCATAAAACAAACTGAGGGGGGTGGGGGGAAGAGGGGTTGGGAGAGGGTGGTGGGGTTACATTATATGTTTAAATAAAGCTTAAATAAAGTTAAAAAATATATAATCATTGACTTAAACAATTTTAACTATGCTCCTGGGACAGTAAGTAAAATCATTAATGAAAGGTGACTGAGCACCAATAAAGTCTGAAAAGTTCCCCAATGAATGGCAGCTAGCCAAGTCAGAATGTTAATTTTGATTTTATTGTATTTATCACTTCTTGAGCATATTAAACTAACAGAGCTCAATGTTAAGTTTCTTGAACTCGGTATTATTGTGGATATTACATGCAGAGTAAGATTTTCACCCAGGGAAATTATTTTGATGAATTTCTCAGTGGACTAAGCAAAGATTTGATGTCATTTCTGACTCATAAAGTTGCTATTTCATTCACTTCAGTTGGCAATGGAGAAGATAATTCTCTGAAATTGCCGGGCAACTCAACCCTCTTTTATATTATATTTGGGTTTGTCTACTTCTATAAGTAGGGCAAGGCCATCACCTGATGACAGAGTTCCGGGAGTCCCTGCCTACTCCTCTCCAGAGGCTGCTGGGTACTGTGTGCAGCCAACTCAGGGAAAGCCCCACCTCACTAAATAAGGTCTCAAACTGAGAGAACACCAGTGTCTTTATTCATGGAGGCATGTGCAAAAATGCTTTTAGCAAATGATTTGTTATAACTGAATTAAAAATGTGTAGAAGTCTCTGGCTTTTTAGCTGGATCTCTATTTGTTTTTACCGTATTTGACTGAGATGTCAAAAAAGAGGTAGAGAAATGAGCTTTTTAAAAATTGCCCCAAATAAGAACAAATAAAGGCTTTAAGGCAGTTTGTTTTCTTAAGTCTTCCCAAGTCCACTGATATCCTTTTCCAAGAGAATTAAAATCAAATCATCAGTTAATTATATCTATATACAAAGATATTTTCTTCAGTGTTCAAATCCCTTTGAAATTGTCTTCCCTTTAGCTGTAAATTTCTTATTAAGTGTGTTTTTGGTACAAGCCTGAAATATCATTAAACTGCCACAGATGGTTCTGCCTTGATCACATTTTTTTTCCTCAGTCAGTTTTTCCCTTGATGTAACTAGGAGCTAGCTTTCTGCTTTGATTTGCTTGAGATTTTGAAAACAAGAAATGCAAATGTCATTCTACACCATAAACTGGACTAAACTTCTTTTCCTCCTCAGAATTCCTTGGAGGATCTTTGTTTATGTTGATTTAAGTCGTGTGGCTACTTCTAGCCTTCTCACATGCAGACTGTTTCCCTGAAATCTGCTTGAACTGATTTAGTCTTTGTGATCAACTGAAGGCATTTATCAAAATCATTAAAATAAACCCACTTTTTATACATTTATCTGCCTAGATGTTCTAGACATATGTGTTTTAGGATCAATATTTCAAGCCACTTTCCCCATCTGTTCACTTTTCTATGCCACTGTACACCCGAATACCAGTAGTCCTAGTGATAGCCATATGCACAATAAAATGATTTGCAGGTGCTAATGCTGGTATTTTAAAGCAGTTTCCCAAGTTCATGTACAAAAGTGTGTTTTATGTTCTGAATAGAATCCCTTCCAAATATCTGAAGACAAAGAGCCACCTCTTGATTCAAGCTGTGGGTTTTTTAAGGATGGAAACCTAATTAACCTTGATTATGGACCTTCAAGAGCCAGTGTGGTGCTGTGGGCTCAGTAGATTCTTAGTGAATTACAGACTGATTACCTGAAAATCACAGGCTGTGAAGAGACTGTTAATTAGAAATTAAACTGTAGAACTGATTAAATAATATTTAATACATTCTATGAAATTAAATTTAATCTAAAAGATATACTAGAGACCTTTAAAAGTGTTCAACACTATAGAAACCATAATTGGAGGTAAACATGAATGCAAATAGTCCAGAAAAAAGGAGGCAGCATCAGATTGTGACCAATAAAAAGCTTGGACACCCCCCATCACCTAACAAGTGGCCCCACTTCTTTCTCCTTTCCTATTATCTGGAGAAGAGTTAAAGAAAGGAAATCATATGGGAGGTGATGCTGTGCATATCTTTCTTGTTCATTTAATGTGCTTATTATTCTCCTTCACTCCTGGTTTAGCTTGTTCTTTCTAAGTTTCCATATTTGTATATATGGGAAGTAGACTCTAGTAAAAACATGTAATTCAGTTGTAGCTTACAACAGCATAACTAATCAGGTTTTTTTTATTACTGTGACCCTAAACAACTGCAGAAAGTAGGTGAGTCTGGTTCAGGTCCAAGTTGATTCTCCTCCTGAATATCCAAGTATTGACAATGTTAAAATAACAGAGGTGGCTTACAGAAGTTCACTTTAACTACTTCATCTCTTTAGCAACCCACACGAAACAAGAAGTGGTGTCCAATGACAAAGCAGTGTTTTTGTTCCATCCCTCCCTACAAGTCACCTCCAGGTTAGGACTGGCAAAAATTGCCTTTGGTGACTTCCCATTGTCTGGCGCTCCAAACACACATGCTCCTTTGCACCTTTCTGCTAAAACCCTGGCAAAAAATTTCTTTGATTTTATAAAAAGACTATATAACATATTCACACTAGACTTCTTCATTCTACAAATGCAGAAACCAGGACTCAGGGAAGTAAAATGACCTGCCTGATATTACAGAGCTAACTGGTTACATTCAATATGCACTATGAAATGCACTGAATATGCATACATTCAAATACATTTATGCCATAATCCAGAACCTGGAAAAACATTACTTTGAAATGCAGTTATATTCCTCCACAGGAACCATGTGAAATGGAGACATTGGTGAAATGAGAATTTTGTTAAGATGAAGAATGGAGGTAAACTCTACGTGGAATTTATAACGTTCTTCATTTTGGTTGTGCATATCATAGGCCTGCATGGAATGACACAGTAAATGTCATGGATACAAAAGGTGCTCAGGTTATAATTTCAGCACTGGGAGGCAACAGTAATTATACCACCAATAATTAAACAGCTGACCCTTGAACAACACGGAGTTAGTGGCACTGACACCCCCTCCCCACACACACAGTCAATGATGTACCCATAACTTTTCAATCTCCCCAAAACTTAACTACTAATACCCTATTGTTGATAGGAAGCCTTACTGATAATATAAACAGTTGATTAACACATATTTTTGTGATACACTGTATTCTTACAATTAATTAAGCTAGAGAAAAGAGAACATTATTAAGAAAATAATAAAGAACAGGGGCACCTGGGTAGCTCAGTAGGTTAAAGCCTCTGTCTTCAGCTCAGGTCATGATCCCAGGGTACTGGGATCGAGCCCCACATCTGGCTCTCTGCTTGGCAGGGAACCTGCTTCCTCCCCCCACCACCTGCCTCTCTGCCTACTTGTGATCTCTGTCTGTCAAATAAATAAATAAAATCTGTAACAAAAAAAAGAAAATAATAAAGAACAGAAAATGCATTTACAGTCCTGTATGGTAAAAAAAATCCACAAACAACTGGACCCGTGCAATTCAAGCCTTTTTGTTCAAGGGTCAACTGTAATTCCTCCTATTTACTTTTTTGTCCTATTTTGTTATTATAACACTTACATACAGTGAATGTACATATTTTAAGTGTAGCATTGGATTAGTTTTGACAGTTACATATACCTGTGTAAATACAACCTAATCAAGAATATAGAATATTTCCATCACCTCAGAAAGTACACCTGTTCACCTTCTGAGTCAGTTCCAACCCAAGCCCAATGAAACCATGCTTGGATTTTTATTACCATGGACTTATTTTGCCTGGTTTTGTATGTCATATAAATGGAATCATAAAGTGTTTAGTTTTTATTGTTCTGACTTCTTTACGTCAACATATTATGAGATTCATTCAAATTACTGCTTATATCAACGTTTGTTTTTTTAAAATCCTAGTGTACCATTCCATTTTATGACTATAATACAATTTGTTTATCCATTCTTTCTTTGATGGACTTTTATGTTGCTTCCAGTTTTAGACTCTTATGAGTAAAGCTCCTATAAGCATCCATTTACAACTCTTAGTATGAAAATGTTTTCATTTCTCTTGAGTAAATACCTAGGAATGGAATCTCTGGGTCAGAGGGTAGGTGTATACTGAACTTAATAAGAAACTACCAGACAGTATTCCAAAATAGTGCATCATTTTACACTTCTACCTGCAAAATTGAGCATTTCGGTTGCTCCATATCCTGACCAACATTTGATGTCAGATATTTCAATTTTATCTATTTGGGTGGGTGTGTAGTGATATCTCACTGTGGTTTTAATTTGCATTCCCCTGCTGCCTAATGATACAGAGTGCATGTTCATGCAGTTAATGGTTGTATGTAGATCTCTGTTGGTGAAACTTCTGTGTTTTGCACATTTTTATTAGGCTATCTTTTTCGTTTTGATTTCAGGAGTTCATTGTATATTCTGTTTAAGTCCTCTGTCAGTCTCTGGCTTGCCCTTTCTTTCCTTCCTTCCTTCTTCTTTTCTTTGTTTCCTCCCTCCCTTCTTTCTTTTTTCCCTCCCTCCCTTCCTCCTTTCCTTCCTTCTCTCCCTCCCTCCTTATTGTTCGCCCCTTTCTTTCTCTCTTTCTTTCTTTTATAGAGTTTTATTTTTAGTACAGATTTAGGTTCTGTATTTAGGTTTAGAGAAAAATTGAGGGGAAGATATAGAGATTTCCCATATGACCTGTGCTCCCACACATGTATAGCCTCTCCCATTATCAACATCCCCCTACCAGAGTGGTATATTTGCTACAGCTGAGGAACCTGCACTGACACACCATTATTATCCAAAGTCCACAGTTTACATTAGAGTCACTCTTCATGTTGCACATTCTGAGTTTGGACAATGTATAAGGCCATGTATCTACCAGTTTAGTATCATACAGTAGTTTCACTGCCTTAAAAATCCTCTGAGCTCTGCGTATTCATCCCTCCTTCCCCCAAACCCATGGTAACCACTGATCTTTTTAATATTTCCTTAGTTTTGCTTTTTCTAGAATTTCATATAGTTGGAATCAAACAGTATGTAGTCTTTCCGGATTGGCATCTTTAATTTAGTAATATGCATCTAAGGTTCCTCTATGTCTTTTTGTAGCATAATAGCTCATTTCTTTTTAGTGCTGAATAATATTCCATTGTCTGGATGTATCACAGTTTATTCACCCATTCTTTTTTTTAAATCATCTCTTTAAAAAGCAGAATATTTAAATTTTAATGCAGGACATTTTTTTTCATTGTCTGGTTAGTGCTTTTTATGTCTGGTTTAATAAATGTTCACCTACTCCTAAGGCTACAAATTTGCTTTGCTATGCATTCTTCTAGAAGATGTATAATTTTTAGACTTTATGTTTTGATCTATGATCAATAATAAATCACTTTTGTAAAATGTGCAGTAGAGAATCAAGTTTCAGTTTTTCTTTGTATGTTATCTAATTATTCTAGAACTGTATGTTGGGAAATACATTATTTTCCCATTCAACTCCTTGTGTTTTCCAAAGATTTCTTGTATATGTTTAAACTAATCACCATACTCTTTATTGTTTTCCATTGATCTATATGTCTATCCTTACATCAACACCTTCCACTGATCTATATTTCTTTCCTTATATCGATACCACACTGTCTTGACTACCATAGCTTTACAGGAAATACTGAAATAAGATACTATGAGTTTTCCAACTTTGTTCTTTTTCATCATTGTTTTGTCTGTTATATATATTTTGCATTTCCATACTAATCATATAATCAGTTTATAAATTATACAAATAAGTTTCTTAAAACAGGATTTTAATTGGGATTGTACTGAATCTCTAGATGAACTGGAGATAATTGATATCTTAACAATATTGGGTCTTCCAATTCATTTACCTAGGCCTTATTTAATTCAGCAATATTTTATAATTTCCAGTATAGAAGTCTCATTTTCTTTGTTAAATTCAGTCTTAAGTATTATTGATGCTATTGTAAATGGTAATACTAAAAATTTTTATTTTTCCAGGTGCCTGGGTGGCTCAGTTAGTTAAGCAACTGCCTTCAGCTCAGGTCATGATCGTGGGGTCCCGAAATGGAGTCCTGCATCAGGCTCCCTGCTCAGCTGGGAGCCTGCTTCTCCCTCTTCCACTCTCCCTGCTTGCACACACACTCTCTCTCTCCTCTCTCTCTCTATCAAATAATTAAATAAAATCTTTTAAAAATAAAATTTTTATTTTTCCTATGTTTTCACTAGTATATAAGAATGCAATTGATTTTTATATATTGAACCTTTTATTCTTTAATGTTACTGAATTTACTTATGCTTCAGAAGTTTTTTGTAGATTCCTTAGGATTTTTACATGAACAATCATGTTCACAGATGTGTGAACAAAGTAATTTTACTTATTATTTTTCTATCTATATTTTTATTCATTTTTCTTACCTTACTTTATGGGCTAGGTCCTCTTGATCACTGTCAAATAGAACTAGTCAAAATTTATATTCTTGCTTTGTTCTTGATCTTAGGGAGAAAATATTCTATACTTCACTGTTATGTGTGATGTTATCTATTACCACTTAATAAACAAAAACTCAGTGGCTAAAGGCCACATGGATTTATTACTTCTCACAGATCTGTGGATTGTCTAGGGGCTTACTCTGCTAGTTTCTCCTAGGCTAACCGACATGGATGCATTCAGCATCATGTGTAGCATAATGTACTTGGCTCAACTGGGATCCTAGGGAGGCTAAGGGCTTTCTCCATGAAATCTCAGAACCTTTCTCTCCATATAGTCTCTCATCTCTCAATAGTTTGATGAGGCTTCCTTACATGGCTATAAGAAAATTTCAAACAGGTAACAATAGAAGCTGTAAGGCCTCTAAATCTTAGGCTCAAAAGTCAGACAGGATGCTTCGGCCACATCTATTGGTCAGCAGAAGCCACAGTCCAGTCTAAATTCAAGGAGAGAGGAAATAGGCCTCACTGTTTTTTGGGAGAAGCGATATGTGTTTGTTGGTGGCTATAGTTGCAGAAAATCTACCACATTAACTGTAGGTTTCTGGTAATTGCCATATGTTATGGAAAGTGCCTTGGATTCATAGTTTGCTGAGAATTTTTTTTTATCACAACAGAGTATTGAGTTTTATCAAAGATTTTACTATATCTATTTAAATGATCATATAGCCTCTCTCCTTTACTCTGTTAATGTTCAAAAATATATTTATTGATTTTCAAATGCTAAAGCAACCTTAACAGCTTTATTTATTAAATTTATTAAGGACCTACTATATGCTAAGAACTTTATATGCATTATTGAGTCTTATTTTTCCTGAAAAGTAGGCATTATTTTCCCATCCCATAGATAAGAAAATTGTGTTTCAGTTTTGAAACTGTTATTTGCCCAGGATCCCTCAGCTAGTAAGTGGCAAATCCAGTATTCAAATATAGCTCAGCTGACTCTAAAATCAACATTTTTCTTCTACATCCTGGTAGTGGAATACTTAAGAAGGAGGTGGAAAACCTCCAGCAACAAATTCTTCCAGTTTCATCATTTTGATACTTATTTATATGTAGGTCTAACCTCTGAACTTCTTGAAAGTTCTTTCTTACATATGGACCTGATGTTGCCCACTTTTGCACTTGATAGTCTACAGTTCTTTTAATCAAATACTGAAACTCAAAATACTAAGAAAAATTAGAACTGACTAAAGCTGATAGATTTTAACTTCCCTCTCATATTCAAGTCACATCACAGTGGCTGAGTAAGTACAGAAATGTGTAAACAAAAATTACATTATAGAACATTTGACCCCAAATCCTATTGCTACTGACTTCCAAATATGACTGGATAGGATAAAAACACACAAAACAATGTCTTATATTTCCATCAAACACAACAAATGATCTTAGCTCTGACAAAAATGTCAAATTCTAGTGAACCTGTGACTCAAAAATTGCAGCTCTTCCTACACTACTACTCTATTTAAAAATATATTCATGAAAATTGTCCTTCGTCGTAGAGCACTAGGGAGAATAAGATTCTCTTTTTAGTCATCTTAAGTGATTTTAGTCATATTGACAAGTTAGCTGTAGTTAATCAGAATTTCTCCACTGCAAAAGATATAATACATTGTTGTAAGTCACAATACAATAATCCTTTTTGATATAATACTTATAAAGCTTTGTCTCTATCATCATGTTACTCTGTATCTGTAAATAACCCCTTATATGAATATAAGCTTTTACCGTGAATCATACTTAAAAACAATGCTTGGATATCTAAAACTGAGGTTTATGTCCAGTGGTTTTTCACTGAGCAATGGTTATCTCTTAGTTAAAATATTTCCATATATGGCATCTCTATAATTTTCCGGATCTATAGCTCCAAAGAAAGAAACTGGGCCAATATCAAGAAGTGGGCTTCTGTAACACAGACATCATCGGTGGTATCATGTAAGGAAACCTAAGTATGTTCTGCTGCCAAAAATTATTTATGCCCTACACCTCTCACTGCTTATAATTCACCCATTTTGACTGGCAATGTCTTAAAATGTAAACAGTCTAAGGGTGAACACATTAACCCAATCATAAAGCCAAGTAATGGTCTCTAAAACATGCATAGTGTTTTGTGTTTTGTAAAGGATAATTATACTTTGGGAATTACACACACTGGGAATTATTTCTATATCCTTTAACTTATTTGATCTTCATCAGAACCATATGACTTAGGTGGTTATGATGTAGTAGTGTTGGTAGTAGCTGTAGCAGCAGTACTACTAATAATAGTAATAACAAAACCCTTCTATAATACCTATTATGTGCCAGACACTATTATAAGTACTTTACATATATTAATCCATTTGATCATCATATCAACCTTACATGGTAGCTTCT
Source organism: Taxidea taxus jeffersonii (assembly GCA_003697995.1). Lineage (NCBI taxonomy): Eukaryota > Metazoa > Chordata > Mammalia > Carnivora > Mustelidae > Taxidea > Taxidea taxus. Next base: position 9,017 of record RCUC01015841.1, read on the forward strand.
ATTTGTATTACCATTTTTAAAGATGATAAAGCCAAGTCATGGAAAAGTTATGTACCTTGCCCAAGGATACAGGACTGGTAACCAATGAGTCAGGATTCAGATTCTGGCAGTCTGGCTCTAAGGGCCTAAGCTCTTAACCACTCCAAGATCTCCAAGATCATTTGTTTATTCATTTATTCAGGAATTATTTACTGAGTGCACACTATAGACGCTCTTCAAGGCCTTGGAGATACAGCAGTAAACAAACAGATTTGGTCTCTCCTCACAAGGAGCTTTTACTCTAGCAGAAAATAGAAGGGGAAATTTTACTTAGTAATAAGTTATATGAAAACAAAAAGGCTGTGTGAACAACAGTAATGGGGGTGAAGCTGCTTTTGTTTGGGACCTAGAAAGGCCACTCTGAGGAGAAGACATTGGAGCTGAGATACAAATAAGAGGAAAGAAGCAGCCATGTATAAAATTTTAAGACAGAGTTCATCAGGAAATAGGAGTAGCAGTAGGGATGACTGGGTAGCTCAGTGGGTTAAGCCTCTGCCTTCGGCTCAGGTCATGGTCTCAGGGTCCTGGGATCAAGCCCCACGACAGACTCTCTGCTCAGTGGGGAGCGTGCTTCCCTCTCTCTCTCTGCCTGCCTACCTGCCTACTTGTGATCTCTCTCTCTCCATCAAATAAATAAATAAAATCTTTTTTAAAAAAAGAGTAGCAGTAACTCTAAGGTGGTAATGAATTTGAAAAGAAAGAAATCAGGTGGGGCTAGAATGTAGAGAGTGGGGGATATCAAAACATAAGATGAGAGACATCAAAGGGGCCTTGCTTACATAGAAGAATTTGGGATTTTGTTCTGACTAAAATGGAAAGTCATGGAAAGCTTTTAGTAGGGGAGTGCCATGATCTGATTTAAATTTAAAATGGCTCTTTCTGGTTACTTTGTGGAGAAAGAACTTTATAGGGTTAAAAGTGGAAGCAGAAAGACCAGTTAGGAGAATACTATGGTAGTTCACATGAGAAATGATGAAGGTATTGTGTAGACTGGGGGCAGGGGAGATGGTAAGTGGAGTTGGGGCATGTTTTGTATTCAAAGCTACTAAGGAGAGAACTTGGATGAAAATTCAGGTTGCTTTCACTAAATGTACACAATTACTGTCTGCCCTTAAGAAGCTAGTTTCAATTCTAGCAGTGAGAAAATGAAGATTTATAATTATGGAAGAGGAGAGAAATGAGAAGGGAAGGAGAAGGAGGGAGAGAGGGAAGAAGGAAGACAGAGAGATCTGGGGAGCATGGAGCACTGAGAAGGATCCTCCAAGTGGGTTGCCATAGTTAGGGGCTTTAGACAGTAGAAGGTCTCTTGATTTGGGGGAGCAGGTATTTACTATTCCATAATAGGAGACCAGTTTAGTCTAGAAACTCTGCTCATTATAAAATAAAGCCAGACAGACATTATGTGGTCTCTAGTTTGAGAGATATTATTAGTGTTTCTGATCATAACCTGGCCTCCCCCTCTCTCCTCCCAACTGACATACCCCCCCTCAAAATGACAAGCATTGTAGAACTCAGTCAAATGAACTTAATTTTTCTTTTGCTTTTTTAACAGAGTGACTTAGCAGAGTACTGCCAATTTCCTTTCAAACAGGGCAGTGTATAAGCAAAGCATATGTCTCCCGTGCATCCCAGCCAGTCTAGTATGCTGTGAGAGCCTGATAAATGTTCAATCACTCTAATGGCCTAAGACTTCTTCCTGGATATCCTTAGGCTTTTCTCTGGGGTGTAAAGACTACATTATTCTGGGAAGCAGTAACAGTAATGGTTTGCTCAATTAGTGTGAGTATTAGCTGTGACTAGATCCAAATGATGAAATTATAGTTTTAAGCATTTTAGATGTAAGGCACAATATATCTAAAACCTCTTTTGTAGATTATATCAAGTTATAGCCAATATTTCATCAAACTCCATTTAACAAAGCTTGCCAACACTTGGAGGATCACTCTTTCTCAACCTTTTTTCTCCTTCACTTCCCTGTCCTGTCAAACCCTATTCTGAGGAGAAGATTTGAAAGTCACTTACAAAAGTATAAATGTCTACCAAGGCTTCAGGTATTCGCTCCTCCAAAAACAGTCTCATTTTAACAGTAAAACAAGAAATTCTGAGTCAGAAGAACACAATCTCAGTTATAAGAATTTGTCTATCAACGAAATGGGCAGAGCAAATAAATCAAATGGCCACTGTATTAGTCAGGGTTCTCCAGAGAAATAGAACCAATAAGGGGAGTGTGCCTGTGTGTGTGTGCACGTTCATGCACACGCGCGTGCACATGCACAGAGATTTATTTTCAAGAATTTGCTTGCAAGATTACGGAGACTGGCAAGTCTAAATCTGCAGTGTGGGCCAGCAGTCTGGAGACCCAGGAAAGCCAATGCTGCAGTTCCAATTCAGAGGCAGTCTGCTGGAGAATTCCCTCTTGCTCAGGCAGGCTGGTCTTTCTGTAGTATTTAAGACCTTCAGATGATTAGCTCATGCCCACATACATTATGGAGGGCAATCTGCTTTTACTCAGAGTTCATGGATTTAAATGCTAATCTCATCCAAGAACATCCTCCCACTTGACACATAAAATTAACCATCACACTTTTGATAAGAACTGTTAAGAATACAGTTCTATTTGTTTACTTCTTATATGGTTCATGTCCTTGTTATATTTGATCCTCTTTTGTTTGCAGTTCTGTTCAAACTAAAGATAGTCACATATATGTCATCTACATGTTTGAAATGTTATCTTATCTTCTATTTGTATAGGACATGATAAAAAACCTATAGGGAAATATTGATCATGTCCAGTTTGACAAATGTATATATTGAGCCTATAATGGTAGGAATTGCAAGAGAAAATAAAAAAATAAGACATGGTCTTTATTGTTACATGACAGATTGTTAATACTCTTATAAAAGAAATATGAGCACAATGAAGGGAAATTCAGAAAAGGGAGACATCATATCCCATTGAGAGAATATGTCCATTCCTGTCTTCTTTCCTTTAACAAATATTTACGAAGTTCTACTATAGGTCAATTACTATTTTAGGTTCTGTAAATACAATAATAAAAAAAAAAGAAAAAATAAACACCTTGTTCTCCAGGAACTTAATATTTTATTTTTTTATTTTTTATGTATTTATTGAGCATGAGTGCGGGGAGGGGCAAAAGGACAGAGAGAATCTCAGGCAGACTCCTCACTGAGTGTGGAGCCTGATGTGTGGCTGGAGCTCAGGATTCTGGGATTATAACCTGAGCAGAAATTAAGAGTCAAATGCTTAACCGACTGAGCTACCCAGGTGCCCTGCCCTCATGGAATTTAGTTTCACATCAAATATGAAAACAAGTAAGGGGGGTGGTTTTAGGGCCTGATAGTCTTCAGGGAGTGGTAAGTTAAATTCAAAAATAAAATGGAGAGAAGAAGACTAGTATTGCTCTTTAAGTTAGGGTAGTCAGACCTTTCTACAGAGTGGCATTTGAGCTGACAGCTGAATGAAGGGGAGGAGTTATCTATGCCTGTGTCTAAGGGAAGAGCATTCCAGTCAGAGGGAATGACAAATGTAAAGCCTCTGAGAAAGAAAGAAGTTGGAGGTGTTCAGGAAAATCTTTATGAGAGGTGGCATTTGTGAAGGAATTTAAGAGGCGAGATTTTTATAACATTAGGGAAAGATAAAGAAGTGCTGGTTTAGAAATACGAAACTTTCTATGGAGAGTGTTAGTTATATATTAACATGGTTTTATAATATTGAGTCAGATGAGTTAAAATATATTGTAATATTTTATGTCTTATATCTATTTCCTTTCCTTTTTGCACAAGCAATGAGCAAGTAAATACATCATGAATTATATGTCTGTTAGCCTTCTCTGTCTGAAACCTTGAAGAAGAGGGGTGAGGTATTCAGGGGGGACTATCCAGAGTACAAAGTACTGGAAAGCCCTCTTTCTTCAAAGACCTTTGCTTTATAATGTCACAGTAGGACTAATAGAAAAATAAAAGGCTCTTTTTATATGCCTCAGTAGAAAGTTAAGTTTATCTGCCATTCACATCAAAGGAAGAATAATTTTGATCAAGTAATTGGATACTTTCTACATATGCCAATACAACCTCAAGTGATCAGAAAGAGAATTAAAATTTGTCTCCTCTAAGCACCTCCTGGTGCTTTTGTCTCCAAGTGACTTCCCGCCTTATAATGGAGCATAACTAATGATCTTCCTGAGGCATCGTGTCCCATCATTGATCAGCTTTAATGAAATCATTATCCCTGTAACACCTATCCATTGGTCTGAGACATATACCTGTATCAGTCTGAGTTTTTAGTTACAGTTAACAGATTCCGTTCTAGCTAGCTTAAGCAGAAAGGGAATTTTTAAAGGTTGCTAGATAACTTACAGACTGTCTGGGAGTGTGCGCGACCTAACCCTGAGTATTGCACAGCCAGTAAGAGCGCAGCTAAGTGGAATGCCCAGCCACACCAGGGGCACTAACTAACCCCGCTAACACAACTTTCATTCAGCGCCTATGATTTTGGACAACAAACAGTAGAACCTTTTGCCATAGTTTCCTAGAAGATTCTCTTTATTCACAGCCACCATCTCCCTCTCAAATTTAACAGACAAGTGCACTTGATTGGTGAAGCCTAGATTGCCTGCAGATGCTTAGATGCAAGCAAATCTGGGAAATGCAGTTTTTTGATTGCAGGACATTTAGCAGAGGGAAATATGGAAGAAGAGGGTTGAAAGGAGTATTGAGTGAGCCAATTTGCAATATTTTTCATATTTCCTCTCTGAGCATTCTTGAGATTAAACATCTCTAGTTCCTTGAAATATTGGAGGACACTGAGGTTTTGAGTCTGTTCATCATCCTGGTACTTCTCTGGGCACATCCCAGTATAAATCCTTCAAAATGTCAACCCCAAAATTGAGTACATTTTTCAGTTATCTTTTAACCTGTGCAAAATGGAGCAGGCCTATCACCTATTCTAGAAACTGAGTATCTATTAATATAGCCGCATAACACTGTTGACTCATGGAACCTTCTCAGTAAGACAGTAAGTCTTTTTCACATGTCCCTCACTTTTTTTTTTGTCCCTCACTTTTATAAGGCAAGTCACCTAAAAACTGTATTACTGTACTTACAAAGTTTGTTTTACAAACAAAAGCAAAACATCAAAATGTGTCACTATTAAGTTTCACCTTGCTAAAATCAGAATCCAAAACCTGATATCAACAGGCTCTAGAGATGGGCAAAATCTGTTTTCCAATGTAAGTCCTTATCCCTTCTGGTTTTATATCTACTAATGGTTGGATAAGCATGTCAACTATATTCTCACTCAATTCATTAATATAAATAATTAATATGGCAAGGCATAAGATAGACATTCATTAGAGATGGGTTAATGTTGATCTATTAGTTAGGACAAAGATAATTTAACCCAATATATATTAACACAATCATCTGGCCCCTATTTATCCATCTTACACATAGGATTCTAGGATAGGCTTTGTAAAATGCCATATAGAAATCCAGTTACACTATTTTCACAGAGTGCCCTTTATGTATCAGACTGACAAAATTCAACATAGTCCATCTCATCACCTTACTTCCATAAGGATCTGCCTCTTGGTTTCCCTGTTCCTGACAGAGAGGCCCCTTCTCCCTCAGGCTACCCAGGACTGAAAATTAAACCATCTGTGATAAAACTTTAACTCTTTCTTCCCACTTTTAATTAATCACTAAGCCACTTGTTCATCATTATAATGCTCTGGAACTCATGTCTCCATTTTCCATTTTCACCACCCTAGATTAGGCCCTTATCACTTCAGACATGGACCACTTCAAAAGCTCAACCGATTTCCCTCATTCTTTTATGTAGTGACAGTGTGAAGAATGGCTTCCTTTTGTTCTTGTCACTCCCATCTAAAATGCACTCACCCATTTCTCTGTACACATTTATCAGACATTTGGGGGTAGGACTGTTTCTTGTCTCTTCTAGTCCCTTTGTAAGCAACTTGAAGGCAAAGATGATAGCATGAACCCCCATCATGGTTCACACAAAAATTTGTTTAACAGCCGTTAGAGTACACAAACACACTGAATCTGTTAACTAGAATCAAATACTACTGCATCAATTCACTTATTAAGTGAGTATGAAATATTTTGTTGAGGTATTTTTGTAATACCAAATATTTTTCTAGTTATGTGAAGATGAGTATATACAACTTTTGAGAACCATATTGAATTCATCTGAGTGGTCTTGTGGTAAAGTATTAGTAATTTGTCAACTGACAATCTTCCAGTGCATAGGATGCTACTTCAAGCAAAAATCTCTTGGCAGACGAAACACCCTGAGTCCAGTGCTTCACTTGTAGTGTGAGGCTGAATCGTATTTGGCAGCAAAATCCATCCAGAGACCTCCAGAGACTCATTAAAACCAGATAACGCTGAAGCATAGCAAAATGGTTTCCATTTGGGCCATGGTGCCAGCTTGATAGATGTATGAAAAATAAAATGATTAAGTAGTTTCTTGTAAGGACATTCATCTGACTGGGCAGTCCCTAAAAACAGTCAATATGTGGGCACTTATGAGGTCAATGTACTTGACCTACTTTCTTTGAACCATATGACCTAAACACAAGTAACAGGAGAGATGGCCTGAAACCACACCATGTATGTGCTAGAATAGCACAAATAAATTATATAACTTTAGAGTTGAAGTATTAGTACATAAATATGCCTCATTTATATGACATAAAAAATAAGAATAGTCACTCTAGGGTATGCAAGCTCATGTAGGCACTCTGGAAAACAGTATGGAGTTTCCTCAAAAAGTTGAAAATAGAGCTATCCTACAACCCAGCAATTGCACTACTGGGTATTTACCCTGAAGATACAAATGTAGTGATCCGAAGGGATATGTGTGCCCCGATGTTTATAGCAGCAATGTCCACAATAGCCAAACTATGGAAAGAGCCTAGATGTCCGTCAACATATAAAGAATATGTGGTATATATACACAATGGAATACTATGCAGCCATCAAAAATCTGAAATCTGGCCATTTGCAATGATGTGGATGGAACTAGAAGGTATTATGCTAAGCAAAATAAGTCAATTCAGAGAAAACAATTATAGGATCTCACTGATTATGAGGAATTTGAGAAACAAGAGACAGGATCATAGGGGAAAGGAGGGATAAATGAAACAAGACAAAACCAGAGAGGGAGACAAACCATAAGAGACTCTTAATCTCAGGAAACAAACTGAGGGCTGCTGGAGGGGAGAGGGGGGTGTAAGTGATGGGGTAACTGGGTGATGGACATTGGGGAGGGTATGTGTTATGGTGAGTGCTGTGAATTGTGTAAGACTGATGATTCACAGACTTGTACCCGTGAAACAAATAATACATTACATGTTAATTAAAAAAAAAAAAAGAATAGTCATTCTGGGAGACCCATTCTATGAGGCACATAGCTCAATAGTTCCCAATCCTGTATATATGTTTATCTTGTCTCAAAGCAATTAAAACTGTTTTTTCTAGGCACTAGAGTGATTCATTGTCTTTGTAAAGAATCTGGAAAATATATAAACACAAAGGAGGGGCACCTGGGTGGCTCATTTGGTTAAGCATCTGCCTTTGGCCCAGTTCATGATCTCAGGGTCCTGGGATCGAGACACACATCAGACTTTCTACTCAGTGGGGATCCTTCTTCTCCCTCTCTCTCTGCCTGACTCTCTGCCCACTTGTAATCTCTCACTCTCTGTCAAATAAATAAATAAAATCTTTAAAAAAACACAAAGGAAAATGAAGTTTTCCAAATGGAATCCTACTACTCAGATATTATTCCTACTAAAAAAACTATGTAGTTTTAATATATTTTATATAAATAGGGATCTTATCGTGTATATTGTCACAAGAAATATTTTCTTTTTTAAAAAGATTTTATTTGGGGCGCCTGGGTGGTTCAGTGAGTTAAAGCCTCTGCCTTCAGCTCAGGTCATGATCTCAGGGTCCTGGGATCGAGCCCCGCATCGGGCTCTCTGCTCAGCAGGGAGCCTGCTTTTCCTCCTCTCTCTGCCTACTTCTCTGCCTACTTGTGATCTCTGTCTGTCAAATAAACAAACAAATAAATAAATAATAAATATAAAAATAAATAAAATCTTTAAAAAAATAAAAATAGATAAAAAGATTTTATTTATTTATTTATTTATTGAGAGAGCATGAGTGAGGTGGGGGCAGAGGGAGAGGGAGAATTCCAAGCAGACTCCATGCGGAGCAAGGAGCCCGATGTGGAGTTTGGTCCCATGACCCCACGATCACAACCCAAACCGAAATCAAGAGTTGGACACCCAACCAACAGAGCCACCCAGGCATCCAGAAATATTTTCTGCAATAAAAAAACTGTTCTTCATTTTCTTATGTCATTGACACTGCCTAATTAACACCCATATATCTATTCTTATCAACTTTAATCTTTCTGGTGATTTTTATTAGTGCTCTAACAGGCAAAGTCAAAGGTATATGCAGTGTCAAGTTAACTGTGTTATTTTAGCAATTTTGCCAGCTATTGTGAAGCTCCTTTTTAAAAGTCCTCACTGAAGATATGGTAATCTCCATTAAAATATGAAGCACTTTGGTAGCTGTCAGCAAGTGTCAAGTAGGCCCCCTGCAGGGAAGACTGAGTGTTTTACTTCCTGGAGCCCCCATGGTGGGTAATATTGGACAGTGGGAAGACTAGTTATCTAGGAATCAGGAGACCTGAGCTCTGATTTTGGCTCTACCACTAAATCATTGCAGAGGTCATCTTCTTATCTAGATATGGAATTAGGAAGGTGTTAGGAGAGGGAGAATATTTGAAATGATTGGAAAACTCATCACAAAGCCTATTCTGATCTAGACAGAAGGTACAGGTGATCAGTGCATTACATACTGAATGCTAAATGACTGAACAGCATATACAGTTCAAAAGGGTTATGTCACTAAGCAGTTATAGCTGTAGCATTAAATGTTCTGGAGATGGTGGGAAAGGGAAAGGGAAAAATTGTATTAGCCCTTCTAAAAATTCTTTTCAATGAAAAATACAAATACAGGTCTCCTTTCCAACTACAGATATTTGTAACTCATTATTAGATAACGCTAGGCCATGGATTCACTGAGGCTGGAGTCTTGACTCCCTTTGGGCCTCTTCCAATCATAACGTTCCTTTCTTCTTATTCATTCGAATCCCACAGCAATGGATCCATATAAGCCCATGTTAAACACGGAGAGAAGTCTCAAGCTGGGTAATTCCTTATATTAAGGTTTTGAATCATAATATCATATGCCCTACTCATATTCTTACTAAAGTAGTTATACTTAATGTTTCCTGAACAACATAGGCTGTTAATTCCTTGTATTTTTTAAAGATTTTATTTATTTATTTGACAGACAGAGATCACAAGTAGGCGGAGAGGCAGGCAGAGAGAGAGAGAGGAGGAAGCAGGCTTCCTGCTGAGCAGAGAGCCTGATGCGGGGCTCGATCCCAGGACCCTAAGATCATGACTCGAGCCGAAGGCAGAGGCTTTAACCCACTGAGCCACCCAGGTGTCCCAAGATCCCATTTTTTTTTGACAGAGGGAGATCACAAGTAGATAGAGAGGCAGGCAGAGAGAGAGAGAGGAGGAAGCAGGCTTCCTGCCGAGAAGAGAGCCTGATGCGGGGCTCAATCCCAGGACCCTGAGATCATGACCTGAGCTGAAGGCAGAGGCTTTAACCCACTGAGCCACCAAGGCACCCCTGTTAATTCCTTTTAAAATGGACTAGGAGAACAACTATATATTTATATTAATAAGGTTTACTAATGAGGCATCCTGTTTTTGGTTTGGGGGGCCTCAATATTAGTGACTCAAGGTTAGAGAATGACATGATGTGGCTCTTCAAGACTTCACAGCTAACAGAGTATATTATGAATGATACAAAGGAGCTGAGCTCTGACAATGTCTCACTGGGGCCAGACACAGGCAAAAACCTAAGAAAATCAAATCCCTGTCACAGAAATCTGTTTTCAACACTAATCACAACCACACTTCCAGAATAAGAGAGAGAAGCCCTACTCTCCTAGCCACCTGCTCTTTTCCCCTACACTGCTCCTGTGTTTGCCTTCCTTAAACCTGGCTTCTCTGTCCTTCATTCAAATTGCTCCTTGGTTTGCTTTGACCAATCAGAGCACAAAGTCAACAAGAAGTCTTTGAGGGGTAGAGAGAGAGAAGAGAATTCTGGGGGCATCAGAGATATTGCCTGTGAAGTACACTACCCTGCTATTCCCTGTTATTGGCTACAGGAAGCCAAGATAAAGGGACTGAGGTCAGATGAAGGGAGGAGTGAAGGACAGGAAACATCAAGTATATATATTTTTCTTCTCAAGGATCTTTGGGGGCCTCTCTCTGAGTGATGCAGGGAACTATGAGGGGAAGTGACAAAGCACTGTCACATGTAATTTGAAGTTTACAGCAGGAGGACAGACTCATGACACATAAACCTTTCTCGTTGACCTTGGATAAACATGCCACTAGTCCCCAGCAGCACTTTATTGAAAAAAAAAAAAAAACCTAACAGGGGACCAAGGACTTTGCATGGGATTAGTGGCCACTTCACAGCATCTCAAGAGAATAAGGGAGTTATAAGGGAGAGAGGCATTTAGAGAAGCAGTCCAAAGCTCCAAATTTTGTTAAGTGCTCTGCTTATACCCATGAAAGTTTCTCCAAGACAGCTCTTGGCAGAGCCTTGAGCCAAATGAAAATTTAAGTTTCTGCCTAATAATGGAAAGCAAACGGTTAACTAGATGCCTACTAATGCATGTCTCCAATCTTTCTTGGTCCCACATCCCCAATCAGTAAAATAATAAACCCTAACAGGCTAACATTCAGCTAGGACATTCTTATACAGCCCTACCTACTGTCTTTATCTGTTCTAATTGCCCAGTGCCCAATTAGGCTATAGTACTTTAAAGGCGATTTTTGAAAAGTAGTTTCCTCTCATGATTTTGCTTGAAATACACCACTCATGGATAGGAAGGCCTCTTCCAGACAGTCACTGGACTGGAGAGAGGTCTGGGGTGTTCACATGAAGCAAACTCCTCTATTTTACATTTGACAGCCTAGTGCTGCCAGCTATTTAAGGGCTGACAGAGTTAATAAGCTTGACTTGAAGGAAGACTTGAGGAAGAAGTACATGTGAGTTAAATACCAGATGGTTTAGGAGTCCCAGCAGGGGCCTATGGAGCCTCTACTCATCACCTCTGTCTTCCTCCATTGCTGGCTGAAGGGAGTTCTCATGGCTGCTCATCTCCACCAAAGCCAGTAGACCCCAGGAGTTCTAGCTACTACTTCAAAAGCCATACGGATGAAAGTCTAGAAAACTTCAAGTAACAGCAGGGATGTGCTAGGTGGGTTACCAAGAGCAGATGACGCAGCTGAAGCAACAGTAGTGCAAAAGAGTTATCAGGGTAAGACCCACATCCGACATGGTTCCTTGAGACATGGAAGCATTTAGTGTCTCTGGTCACATGGCTATAGCTAGTTTCCTGCTGCCTTTTCAGTCCAGCTTGTGGTTATTGGACAAGGAGAAGCACAAAGAAAAATGCCAACACCAGTCACTCACCTGTGCAGTCTGAGGGCTGACTGTGAGAGAGGCTGGGAATGTGAGAAAAATAGCACCTAATGCAGACATTCTGATTCTGAAATAGAAGATTAAGTTCATTCCTATAAGCCAGTATAGGAGGATCTCGGAAGTTCATGACTCTTGCATGTCATCTCATAGTGTAGGTACAGTCTTAACAAAGAGGCACAGAGATGGGCTGTAATTCCCAAATATCTTTTTTAGTTTTATAGAATTCTGTCAGAGACATTGTCCAGTTATAAATACCTGGCTCAAAATGTAAAGGAAACTCAGAGAGACAGGTGTTACAAAGTCGGCTGTTATCAATGGTATGATGAAAACTGCACTGATTTTGAAGCCAAATAAACCAGGGTTTAGATTCTAGATCTGCCACTGAATGTATACTCTGTGACTTCAATCAACATGGTCTCAGTTCTCTCATTTGTTTTTTTTTTAAAGATTTTATTTATTTATTTGACAGACAGAGATCACAGCCAGGCAGAGAGGCAGGCAGAGAGAGAGGAAGGGAAGCAGGCTCCCCGCTGAGCAGAGAGCCCGATGCGTTGAGGGGGCTGGATCCCAGGGCCCTGGGATCACGACCGAGCTGAAGGCAGAGGCTTTAACCCACTGAGCCACCCAGGCGCCCCCATCAGTTCTCTCATTTGTTAAATGGGACTAATGATAGCAGCTATTTATGAAGGTTTAATTAAGATTAACTCAAATACTGTGTATAAAGCCCCTACCACAAAGATCTGGCACATAATGGGTACTCAGTGAATGATTATTCACTTCTCCTACACTTTGCCCTCATTTTTTTCTTGGCTTCTGGGAATATAAGGGCTTAAGTCACAGACACAGACATGGGCCCAGGAAGGCCAAAAAAGTGAAGGGCAACTGATCACAACATTTCTTTTCTCCAAACTATGGCTAAAGATAAACCATTGCTGCCTTGTGACTCTGAAAGGCTCTCCTTTAACAATCTGGGGTGTATAGAAGGAAAGTTAAATAATTCATTAAATCATAATATTTAATATGCTACTACAAGAGGCAGGAGGAAAAATTTAATGACTTCTTAAAGCTCCTTGATCTGCTCTGTGCACCTTTACTCGAAGACTTGAGCCAGATGGGCTTGATAGCATATGGGCTTGTCAGGGTAGGGTATGCAGTTGGAAACTCAGCAGCCCTTCAGCTTTGCCCTACATGCTTTATAAAGATCCCCACTCATGAATAACTCATACTGACTGATCAGAGAAGTCTAGGCATTGAAGAGATGAGCTAAAAATCTTCATGCGTAGCCTTTTTTGAGTGGAGAAGAGAAAGACCAAGATAGAAGGATGCAAGCAGCAGTGTTGCCAAGCAGGCTGCCCTACTTACCTTGTCTCAAATCAGCCACAAAATCTTCTCTCAGACAAGCCAAATGGAGTAGTGGCCTAAAGCTCAGACTTTATACAAAACTTAGTTCAGAAAATAGCTGAAAGTTACAAATGCTTATTAAAGTCAATTTGTTCCCCTAAATAGGCTCTGCAGGTGCTTTAAGAAATGCTGGGGGAAAGCTAACATGTTACAAATGTGGCACAGCTTATATGTAAAATTGGAATTTCCAATGTTGAATTTACTTGAAGATAAATTAGAAACTATTTCTTTACAAGAGGATTCACACCAGGATTTTTTTTCAGTAGTACATTTTAGAAAGGCTTTTCTCCATATGCAACTCCTCATGAATGTACCTATTGAGCAAAGGCAGAAAGTTCTGTACAAAAATGGAAAGAAGTGGGGTGCCTGGGTGGCTCAGTCAGTTAAGCATCTGACTCTTGATTTCAGCTCACATCACGATCTCAGGATGGAGAGATCAAGCCCCATGTCGGGCTTCATTCTGGGAGTGGAACCTGCTTAAGATTCTCTCTTTCCCTCTGCCCTTCTGTGCACACACTCTCTCTCTCCAAAAAATAGGAAAGAAACGATGATTTATGAAGAGCCAAGGAAAGCAAGCACGAACCAGGCACAACTCTTTTCATTTAACTGCCTTCTCATTGGTCAACCTGAGTTAATAGCCAATCATTAAGAACAACTGAAAAAGTTACCCAAGGGGCTGAAATTTTAAGTGTGGTTCCTGAATTGTCTGTTTGGAATTAAACATTTCACTAAGTTGCTATGTATACCAGGATTCCTTGTAATAAGTATTATGTTCTGTAGCTATACATTATTGTTTAACCTATTAAATACTGATTCTAGGGGCCCAGGAAGTCTACGTGTGTCAACTATAGCTCTTTTGGTGATAGAGGAGAAAATATAATTTAGAAAGGCGAGAGGGAAATAAAATTAGTTTCTATTAAAATTAAAGGAAAGCATTAGCTGACTTCATTAAGACGAGTCAGAGCCATTAGGGAATCGAATTACATGTCTAAAATCATAAAGCCCACAGATGGAGCAGTAAGTATGGAATCTATCTATTTCCCTTCTAAATTTATCCAGTATTACCTCAAAACCCTGCCAGAAACATAATTCATTTTCTCATGCCCCCTTCCTAGACTTAGAGAACTTTACATAAGAGACTGTGATTATCCTATATTGTAAGACACATACAAGGTTGTTATTCTGTGTTTATTCCTGGAACTGGATCCTAGCCAAAAACAGCCTATGCAATCAAGAGCAATTTCAAAATAAGCCAAGTTTTCATTTGTATTTTTTAAACATTGCTGTATCGGTCAGAGTCCCAGCAAGATATAGATGGCACATTCAAAGGGTGTAAGTGAGGAAGGTTTAATATAGAGGTCATTTTTACAAAGGGATAAACAGGTTAAGAGAAACCAACAAAGAGGATAATGCGCCTGGAGACTAAGAACAGAGGTGAGCTGCTACCATGCTTAGGACTGAGGAGCCAAGGGGTGTGGGTGTGGGGGTGGCAGGAAGTGGTATTACTAGAACTCAGTGAGAGCTGTAGCCATGAAAGAATGGGGAAGGAAAACCCTACCCCAATTCTCTCTCTCTTCCCATCCATTGATCTTAAGCTAGTGCCTCCCATTAACTGAACTGAATCCAATGGAAGCCCCAACTAGAGACCCAGGAGGTACAGAACCTAGAGCCTCCAGAGGTACAAAGCAAAGCAGAAAAGGGTGGAGAACGACTCTGCAAGAACGAGTGGAGAATAACCAGCGTAACTGTGAATCAGGATTCATAAGCTATATCAACATGTCTTTAAAATGTCCCATTTTTCTCTTATCCATTTCCTTCATAAGTCACAACTCTTCTCTTCATAATTGCTAAAAGACCCCTCCAGTTCTCTACTCTGTATGTCTCTTATTAATGTCTTATGCTCCTGTTCTTCCCCTTTACTTTTTTTTTTTTCAAAAACTAAGCTCTGTACCCAATATGGGGCTTGAATTCAAGACCCCAAGATTAAGAGTTACATGTTCTATTGACCAAGCCAGCAAGGTGCCCCTCCCCACCTTTACTCAATTTATTCTATGCTACAAAACTCCAAGAGTGGATCTGATAAGACAGAGCTGTCTTTCCAGGGTGCAGGAAAAGAAGAGACTGACATTCCCTTTAGCAAGTGGGAGGAGGGAAACACCAGAAGACTTGGTTTATTAATCATTTTTATCCCTTTAAAATGAGATTTTCTAAAATTCTAACCTCACCACCCATTCCTTACCATCAGCATCACCACAACTATTACTACCACTCAACTGTCACTTTGCTAAAGCCATACCTGCTAACCCCCAAGGTTTTAAGTCTTGTGTCTTGACTTCTCTGAGAGCCAGTGCCACCAGGTTTCTGCAACCTCTTTCTGCTCCCCCCCTCCAAGGAGTTAAGAGTATTCTGTAAGGAAGTAGAGTAGAATTATTTTTTTAATTTTAAAGATTAAAGCAGCATAGTAATAAGCTTACAGTTAATGGAGCTTATCGTCATCTGTATGTAGTCAGGGAAAGAGATCATCGAAGAGAGCTCTACTAAAACCACTGTCATCCCAGGGTGACTCTGAGCATGTCTAGGCTGTACCTTCTAGGGAACAACATCAAAGGCCTCACCTTGCAGGGGTAAACAGACCTCAGTGAAGTAACCCAGCCAGTCATGAAACAAATAAATAGAAAACAACAATAACAAGCCCAGAGGGTGTGAGTGGGGCCAGCCCCCAGACATGCTATAATATATTATCTAAATGTCCAGCTTCTATAAAATTTAGGAAACAGGAAGGACTGACACACATGAAAGGGGAAGATCAGACAACAGAAAACAATCTGTAAGATGGAACAGGTGACCTATTTAACAAAGGCTTCAAGTAGTCATCAAAAGTGTGTTCAAAGAAGTAAAGGGAACCACACTTAATAAAGGTATTTATGATGAAAATGTCTAGTCAAATAGAGAACACCTATAAGGAAGTAGAAATTATAAGAACACCAAGTGAAAATCCTGGTGCCAAAAAGTACAATACCTGAAGTGAAAATTTCACTTGAGGAGCTGAACAGGAGACATGAACTGGTAGAAAAAATAACTTGTGAATTTGTATATCAATAGGGTTTTGCCATCTGAAGAACAGAGAGAAGAAAAAATGAAGAGAGCCTCATAGAAATGTGGGATACCACTATAAGGGCACCAACATAAGAATAATGGGAGTAATAGAGGAGAAGACAGAAAAGAGAAGAAAAGATGTTTAAAGATGTTTAAAGAAATAATGGCTCAGAGTGCCAGCCTGGGTGGCTCAGTTGGTTAAGCAGCCAACTCTTAATTTTGGCTCAGGTCATGATCTCAGAGTCTTGAGAATAAGCCCCATGTCAGGCCCCATGCTCAGTGGGGAGTCTGCCTGAGATTCTCTGTTTCCCTCTCCCTCGACCTCTTCTGCCACTCATGCACACACACGCGCTCTCTCTCTCTCTCTCTCAAACAAACAAACAAACAAATAAATAAATCTCTAAAAAGAAATAATGGCTCTAAACTTGCTAAATTTCTTGAAAAACATTAACACATCCAAAAATCTCAACAAACTCCAAATAGTATAAAAGCAGAGACTCCCAAACATACACATAATAGTAAAAGGGCTTAAAGACAAAGAAAAGGAGAAAATCTTAAAAGCAGCAAGAGAAAAATGGCTCATCAGTTAGGAGGGAGCCCCCATAAGATAAATAGCTGACTTCTCATCAGAAACATTGGAGGCCAGAAAGCAGTATGAGAACATATTCAAAATGCTCAAAAAAGAAACACCACCTGTCAACCAAGAATCCTATATCCAGCAAAACTATATTTAAAAAATGAAGAGGAAATAAAGACATTCCACATTAAAAAAAAAAAAACTAATCTTAGAGAATTCACTGCTAGCAGACCTGCTATACAAGAAATATTAAAGTAGGTTTGTCAGGCTGAAAGTAAGTAATCCCAGACAACAACTCAAGAGCACACACACACATAGGTACCAGTTAAGGTAATTATGTAATTATAAAAGATAGTACAGAGGAGTGACATCAGCTAAATGATGGAATAGACAGCTCCAAGCTTACATCCACCCCTGCTCCCAAAGAAACATCAAAAACAAGCAGAAACTGTCAGAACCAACTTTGTCAGAATTCTAGAAAACAGTCAAATGTTTCAAGCAACCAAGAAACACTGAATCAAGAAAAAGGCAATGTAAAAAAGATAGGCAAGTTTCATGGCACTTTACTTGCCCTTGCCCCACCTCCCCCACTCTCTGGTAGTGGCCTTGCTCTCTCAACAGTGGCAACCTGCATTCCCAACGTGGGACTACTGTCCCTGGTTCTGGAGGGAGCAGAACAGACTTTCCCCCAAAACTACTGTGTATGTCTGCTTTAACCTCTTCGGGGCTACCTCAAAGACTGACATAAGGAACTCAACTCTGTTCTACCTAACTCCAGACTCAGGCTAGAAAAGAGTTTGCTCAAAAACACGTTGAGCTGGACTAACAACCCTCAGACACAGGGGGCAAAAATTATAGCTGAAGCATACAACAGACCACCTAAGGCATGGGAACAAAACCTGAAGAGAGTTTCTTTGTGAAACCAAGATATTCAAAAGCAGCTGTGCATCCCTGGCAATTTAGAAAGCCATGTGCATGTCCAGGGAAAGAATTATGCTTAGAAAAGACCCAAGAATATGCTAAGGTTTCATCTTGGGCTGATTTCTAGAATCAGCATAAGCCTAAATGTTGATGGTGTTCCCTACAGAGCTAATCTGTAATGACTGAGAGAGGTATCATTTGTTTATTTGTTTTAGCTCCAGGAGGCCAAGGCAATCTCTGTCAAAATACTAGCTGAACACAAGCTAAAGAACAGAGATTTCAGCGAAGTGAAAAAGAATACATGTCTTTGCAAATTAGTTTGGGTTAGTCATTAAATAGACTACTATAGTCTTCAACAATCAAAAAACAGCAAACCCTGGGGAAGAGGGAGAATTTCAGAGAAGCCAACATTGGAGGTGGGTCTTAAGGAATGGGAAGACTTGCCTTTAACAGTGGGATAGAGAGGAGAGAGGAGAGAGCTTTTTCATAATTTTTTAAAGATTTTCTTTATTTGAGAGAGAGAAAGAGAGATAGCGCATGGAGAGGGGCAGAGGGGGAGGGAGAGGGAAAGGGAGAGAATCTTTAGCAGACTCCGAACTGAGCAAGGAGCCCAATGTGAGGGCCCCATCTCATGTCCCAGAGATCATGACCTGAGCTGAAAGCAAGAGTCAGACACTTAACCAACTGAGCCACCCAGGTGCCCCAAGAGGAACGTTTTTAACCATGGAGGAAAACAAGGAGGTCAATATGGAAAATAACAATAATATCTAATCTTGGACTTAAGACAAATAAGCCTCTGAGATACAAGACTGTGATTGTCCTTTGGGGAAGAAGAGCAAGGAAAAAATTATACCACTCATTATTTCCTATAATATTTCCTGAAGCTCCAAGAAAATGAGAGTTACTTTCTCCAACTAGAAGGTTATCCTTTCCATTAGTTTGGCAAGGGCTGAAACTATTTCAGTAGCTCTTCTTGAAGTGGACTAATACAAATGTTGGGAGTTAAGAAGTAGTTACTACCTGATGGTAAAAATAAGACCTTGGCCCATACTCTAGTTTATAGATGGGGAAAAATGGCTAAGGGAGAGAATGTGACTTTACCACCAAATATATTAAGAATCTAGAATTTGAGGGATGCCTGGGTGGCTCAGTTGGATAAGTGGCTGCCTTCGGCTCAGGTCATGATCCCAGCGTCCTGGGATCGAGTCCCACATCGGGCTCATTGCTCGGCAGGGAGCCTGTTTCTCCCTCTGCCTCTGCCTGCCTCTCTGTCTGCCTGTGCTTGCTCGCTCTCTCTCTCTAACTAATAAATAAATAAAATCTTAAAAAAAAAGAATCTAGAATTTGAGCTAGGTCTTGAGAAAAGGTTTACAGGGCACCTGGGTGGCTCAGTGGGTTAAGCCTCTGTCTTCAGCTCAGGTCATGATCTCAGGGTCCTGAGATTGAGTCCCACATCGGGCTCTCTGCTTGGCAGGGAGCCTGCTTCTTCCTCCTCTCTCTCTGCCTGCCTCTCTGCCCACTTGTGATATCTCTCTGTCAAATAAATAAATAAAATATTTTTTAAAAAAAGAAAAGGTTTACATTTTAGCTTTTCTTTTTTTTTTCTTTATACCTTAGCATCTTTTTAGACAGAGAGGAAAACAAGCTATATGATACTGAAAATACCTTATCAGTGTGCCCTTTTAGATACCCTCACACACTAAGGAAAAAAGATACAGATATTATTTGATCTTTTTTGTACATAGGTCTATAAATATCAGTACCCTCTTGAAACACAGTATGATTTTTAAAGATTTGCTTATTTATTTCAGAGAGGGAGAGAGAGAATTCTAGAGTGCACACGTGCGTGACGTATTCAGGTGGGGGAGGATCAAAGGAAGAGAGAGAATCCTGAAGCAGACTCCCTGTTGAGCAGGGAGCCCAGCATGGGGCTCCATCCCAGGACCCTGAGATCATGACCTGAGCCAAAGTCAAGAGTCGGTCACTTTAACCAACTGAGCCACCTAGACATCCCGAGATACAGCACTGTTAATGAAGTAAATAAAGTCTAACTTTGATGTAGTGCTTTAGAACTGACAAAGCATTGTTAGGTATTTGATTTAATCCACACAATAACCTTATGCAGCAGGTATTAGTATTCTCAATTTTGTGAATAGTGCATTCAAATAAATCCCCATGTGGCCCAAATCACACAACGAAGAAGCCACTAAAATTAAAATCTAAATTTCCTGCCTTCAAGTTAACTCTATCATTTATCCCTGACTGCATCTTCCTGTACCTATCAAATCCTACATATTTTGCCTCCTAAGCAGGCCTCAAATCTGTCCCCTCTTCTCCATGCTAGTGTCACTGGCCTACCTAATCTCAGCTCTTGTTATGTCTCCCCTGAACTGTTGCAATGATATCTTAACTCTTCTCCATCCCCACTCTCATCTCCCTAAAATGTGGCCTTCATGCAATAGCCAAGGTGTTACCTAATGCAGATCTGAACACGTTTAATATCTGGCAAGTGAAAATGGAAGAACGAGTCAAAACTTGGCACTATTTGAGGTTAAGTGCATTAACACATTGTTATGGGGACTTCAACCATGTAGTGCCATGCAGTGCTGCTCTCTCTGTGGGTCTAGGCATTCAGTGGTTTTACAACCTTTCTGGGAAGACAGAATTAACATTCTTAACACCAAAGAAAGGGAGCCTATAATAAAGTGCTGAACTGCATAGAATTAAGAGTCAGAATGTATGACAAAGTATCACAGGCTTTATTCTCTTAGTTTGAGAAGCTACTTTGAAAAAGAATCATTTTTTAAAGTTAAATAGCTAGCATATCTTCCAAGTGGTCATATTCTTTGGTTTTTCTTTTCATCCTTTAAACACACTCACACACCCAAACACACACAATGCTGTACAATTCCATTAAGATCTCAAGCTCATTAATGAGAATGGTACCTCTGATGGAAACTGTGATTGCTTTCCTCTAACACTTTCACACTGAGTGCTACCATCTCTATCCTCAGCCCAAATGACTCTTCAAGTTGCTGAAGGGAGTTTTTCCTCATCATCGAAGTGAAATGCCAGGCTTATAATAACCACTGCCCGGAGACAGGAGCTAACAATCTATTACACCAAACCCTGAGAATCAATTAAACTACTTTATTGAATCAATGAGTCAAACTTTCATCGAGCATCCACTCTAAAACCCTAAAGCACAGCCATCCTCTCCTTGGATATCATTTATCTTAGGGTTTTTCCTCCTTCTAAATTCCTCATTTTCTTTTTTTTTTAAAAGATTTTATTTATTTATTTGACAGACAGAGATCACAAGTAGGCAGAGAGGCAGGCAGAGAGAGAGGAGGAAGCAGGCTCCCTGCTGAGCAGAGAGCCCGATGCGGGGCTCAATCCCAGGACCCTGAGATCATGACCTGAGCTGAAGGCAGAGGCTTTAACCCACTGAGCCATCCAGGTGCCCCTAAATTCCTCATTTTCTTTTTTGGCAGAAAATGCACCGTGTATTTATTTGGTAGGCCAAGAATGTGGCTGTTAGTGTAAGACCACTAAATACAATTTTTAGTGAAGAAGAGAACCATATGACAAGGGTGGCAGGAGAAAGAAATAAAATATCTAAGAAGCTGATTATTCTAAAATTATTAAGAAATATTTAAAATACACTAAAATATCACAAAGCCTTCTTTAAGGAAACAAAATTGTACAAGAATAAATGAAGTCTCATGCCATGTTACTGAATGTGAAGGTTTGATATTACACAAATGTTCATTTTTCCAAATTATTCCATACATTGAACACAATTTTAAGAACAGTGGAATTGGGGCACCTGGATGGCTCAGTGGGTTAAAGCCTCTGCCTTCAGCTCAGGTCATGATCCCAGGGTCCTGGGATCGAGCCCCACATCGGGCTCTCTGCTCAGCGGGGAGCCTGCTTCCTCCTCTCTCTCTGCCTGCCTCTCTGCCTACTTGTGATCTCTGTCTGCCAAATAAATAAATAAAAACTTTTAAAAAAATAAAAAATTTTTAAAAAGAACAGTGGAATTTACTCTAGATCTTAAAATTAATCCTGTGCTCATCAGAAAGAATAAATGTAGAACCCAGAAATAGCACTGCTAGCAATTTACCCCAAAGATACAAATGTAGTAATCCGAAGGGGCACGTGCATCACAATGTTTACAGCAGCAATGTCCGCAAGAGCCAAACTGTGGAAAGAGCTGAGATGTCCATTGACAGACGAATGGATAAAGAAGATGTGGTACATATATACAATGAAATATTACTTAGTCATCAGAAAGGATGAATACTTACCATTTACATGGACATGGATGGAACTGGAGGGGATTATACTGAGTGAAATAAGTCAATCAGAGAAAGACAATTATATGGTTTCATTCATATGTGGAGCATAAGAAATAGGGCAGAGGACCATAGGGGAAGGGAGGGAAAACTGAATGGGAAGAAATCAGAGAGGGAGACAAACCCTGAGAGACTCTAAACTCTGGGAACCAAACGGAGGGTTACAGAAGGGAAGGAGTGGGATAACCAGATGATGGGTATTGAGGAGGGTACATGTTGTGATGAGCACTGGTTGTTATATGCAACTGATGAATTACTGAACTCTACATCTGAAACTAATGTGTTGGCTAATTGAATTTTAATAAAAAAGAATAAATGTGATCCATCAGGAAACTGTGAAAAAAATTAAAGGGTACTTGTATTACAAAATAATTTTGAAAGTATAATACTACCACAGAAAGAGCTCAATGAAACACAATAGAAACTCAAGAGATACTGAATATATCTAATATAAATATATGATTAAAATGTCATGTCAATTTAACATGAAAAGCAAAGTTGTCATATGTGATGTAATAAAAACCAGCAAACCAACAAAACCTTATTATGTAGGGAAAAAATACCATGAAGAATATTGAAGTCAAATGACAAATCAGAGGGGAAGAACTTACTATGTAAACCACCATTATAAATCAAAACCTTTTCCCCAAATTGGTAACTGTATGAATTCAAAAAAGAAAAACAGAAGGCAAACAAACATGAAGACAAGTTAAAACATGAGAAATTTCAATCTCCCAAATAATAAAGTGATGTAAATAGAGACAATTTTCACCTATTAAACTGGCAGAACCATATGAAATTATAACTAGTGGAGGGAACGGAATGAGGAAAGGGGACTGATAGGCTGAAACTGGGAAAGTAATCTTGTGAATCTCTGGAAGCATTCTGGCAGCATGAACCAAAAAACCCTAAAAACATATATCAGCCTAGCCACAGAAATTCTGCTTCTAGGAATTTATCTCAAGGAAATAATCATGGAAATGGAAATACGTAGAGATTTAGCTATTAGAATGTTCATTTCAGTGTTGTATGTGGTACCAAAAATTATTTTATCTTCTTCCTTATTTCCTTTACCCTAAATTTCTACAATGAAAAGTGACTTTTGTTACAGGAGAAAAATAATGGTGTGTTTATGAACACAGTTAAATAAATAAGAGGGGGGCCATCATGATTTAATCTCTGAACTAGGCACCAGAGATTAAGGATCCCAAAACTAGATGCACCTTAGAATTACCTGAATAACTCTTTTTAAAAAAGTTATCTTTACTGGAGAATGTGTCAGTTCTGGCTTAAAGTTATCTTTACTGGAGAATGTGTCAGTTCTGGCTTCTAGCCTCTATTACTCGATTACCCATCATCCTCATGGCTATTAACAGGCCACATTATGTGATCACCTCTTCTACCCTATCATCATTCCTAACATGCAGAAGAGAGCTACTTACTGATGCTAATGCCCCTCACACTAACTAGCACATTCCTGAGGACCTTTGTGAATGAATCCTTTGGGTTCCTCTGTAGAACATAACTCTCTGGTGGGTTTTGTGGCCTTATGTAATATATCCCACTTTCCTGAGCCTTTTCATTCCTTCCTCTACCCCATGCTAGAGAAACGCTGGGATCCAGTTGCCACAGCATGAGCTATATCTTTCTCCAGGTTTCTAAGAGACACACTAAGTGAATTTGTACCAGGCACAGGGGTCCTTGCCAGGATGTTAAATCTCCTGCCCTAAGAAAATGCCCTGAGTCCATTCATTCTCAATAATCCAATCTTGCATTCCAGGTCCCTTGTAGAAGCACCCTTAAAATCCAGTCCAAGGGAATAGTATGGCTTCTACAGGACATGCTAACAAATGCTTTCCAGCTCCTTCGGTGTGTAATCCTTATCTTCCTTATCAGACCCATCACATCCTGAATTAGGTTATGCTGGGATTTAACTCTAGTTGCTGATCTGGCAAACAGGAGAGGAGATGTGGCATCTCTGAGGATTGAGGGGTACCTGTTGCCTTGCACTGGAGAAGACTTCAGTTTCTTCCCTCATGGGAGACATGCTAGCTTTTACTCAAAAATGGTGGACCATTTCTGCAAGCTCAGAGGGATTTAGGGGGAACCTACAGAGTCAAAATCTTCAAGAGCATCCTCTCAGATGTCCACATCTCATGTTTCAGGGACCCTTCCAACAATGGATCTGACTTTGGCTGACAATTCAAACATCTCTGGAGCTGCAGGATCTTAACTAGCAGATCCTGAATTTATTCCTCAACTGTGCCTGTTTTCCCACTGCGGGAGGTACAGGCCTCTTTGCAAACTACCAAGGAGACTTGCTGGCTCTCACACATGGCCTTTAGCTGTTTGTTAACCACCCTTAGTTTCTTATTATCTCTCTGCAGGGTATTAGTGCAGCTGTGTAACAACCAGCAACTCCTACTGGACCCCACCAAAATTTAAAATGTCAGCTCTTCATAAGGTATTGTTAAGAAAAGTGTACAAGTGACATTCACAAAGACACAATTCACAAAGACATTCTGGGCCATAAAACAAAGCCCAGCAAACTTAAAATAGGTCAAACCATACAAACCAGGGGGAGGAGTTAAGATGGCGGAGCAGTAGCAGGCTGAGACGACATCAGGCAGCAGGAGATCAGCTAGATAGCCTATCAAACCATTCCGAACACCTATGAATCCAACAGGAGATCGAAGAGAAGAAAAACAACAATTCTAGGAACAGAAAATCGACCACTTTCTAAAAGGTAGGACCAGCGGAGAAGTGAATCCAGCGCGACGGGAAGATAGACCGCGGGGGGAGGGGCCGGCTCCCGGCAAGCGGCAGAACAACGGAGCACAAGATCAGGACTTTTAAAAGTCTGCTCCACGGAGGGACATCGCTCCAGAGGCTAAACTGGGGGGAAGACCTCGCAGGGACAGCGTGGACTCAGGTCCCACAGGGTCACAGAAGCATCGGGGGTATGTGAGTGTCGCAGAGCGCACAGGTATTAGAGCGGGGAAGCCGCTGCGGAGACAGAGCCGAGGTTTCCTAGTGGTCTGTGACACGGACCGGTGCTCTGTGCGAGGGTCCCCACAAGATCCGAGGAGACTCCGACCCGGGAGAGCTCAGGGATCTACGGGGTTCGGAGACTCCAGGTGGGACTCTGCCAGAGACAGAGACGCTTGGTCACAGGCTGGGTGAGCTCGGAGCTCCCAGAAGCCAGTGACACGCGACTGATGACGTACGATTTTCTCCGGGCGTGGCTGGAGGCTGGGGAGACGGGAGTGATTAAGCGCTTTTCTCTGAGGCCGCACTGAAGACCGGGGCCCCGAACTCTCGGATCCTCCGAACCGGAGACTGGGAGGCCGCCATTTTCCTTCCCGTCCTCCGGACTCTACGGAAAGCGTTCAGGGAACAAAAGCCCCCGAAAGCGAACCCGAGAGGATGACTTAGCCCGGCCCCTGGTAAGGGCGGTGCAACTCTGCCTGGGGCAGAGACACTTGAGAATCACTACAACAGGCCCCTCCCCCAGAAGATCAACAAGAAATCCAGCCAAGACCAAGTTCACTTACCAAGGAGAACAGCAGATTCTTATCTGGACAAAATGACAAGGTGGAAAAACTCACCACA